>JAQQAE010023419.1:0-10045 GCA_029823295.1 Pseudamia nigra
ACTTGTGCAACCTCATTATCTCAGTTATTTATTTTTACTTCACCTCCCTGAAAGATTTCAGTTTGTTTTTCAATTGCATTGTACAAGTTATAGGTCACAATAAAGGTGGAAAAAGTTGTGAAATTATTTATTTTGGTGTCAATTTTTTACATCATAATAACCTGGCATTTGAACAGGGGTGTGTAAACTTTCAAAATGAATATAAATGAAAAGAAAACATCAAGAAAACAAAAAAATTATCAAAACAACCCAAAATGTACAGAAATGAACATGCTTCCCAAGAAAATGAATGAGAAAAAATGACCAGAATAATCCAACAATGAACAAAATGTAAATCATGTATGTAAAGCCTCATTTTACTAAAACAAATGGGGCTAAATCCTACCATCCACTGTGAAATCTACCCATGTATCCTATGGAAATGCCATTGCTTTGTGCCTTATTTGACTCGGATGAGCCTGCTTCTCCTCTGTAAGCGCTGGCATATTGATTGCATTTTGCTGCAGAGCCGGTTTTGTCCCGTTAAACACCGGCTACATTTTCATTATAAACACTGACCGATCACAAACAGCCTTATCTTAAACTGACTGCAGATAATTAAGGAACCCCCGGATCTTCCATTCAGCACATCTGGCTGTCTGTCATCGCCAGTCTGCCTTGTCTGTGTGTCTGTCGGTCTGTCTGCTGCGCTCTCCGTCCGCTCCCACGGCGCTTTTACGCATGCACAATCACTCAGCTCTGGTCGCGTTACCTGCCTGGTTTTGAAAGACACCCGGGCCATCAGGAGCAGAGCAGACCCCGGCACGCTGTCCCAGTTAGGATGCTTCAGGATGCGTCAGTGTACTGTCTAAAATGGAGATTTAAAAATCAAGTCTGGATGCAGCAGGCAATAAAACAGCACTGGCACAGCACCGCTCGCAGTGCGGGAGGACCTTCCACAGCTGGAGGAGCCCGGCTTCACATGCCCCTTTGGCTTGTTGCTTTGTTTTATTTGTTCCTTTTAAAGGTTCCACACTGTTAAAATACATCTTTATTTCGTTTTGAGGTTGAAGTAAAGTCTGTGGTGTCAAATAAGAGGTGTGGATCTTGCTCACTTCTGCCAGTCCTGATACATCCACATGACAAGATGCACAACAGGAAATGTGACTGTTTGGAATTTGTATCATTTGTGACATCAACAGTGAGAGCCAATCATAATCCAGCTCAGTTAAACCAGCTCTGATTCCGTGAGTCACCAGTGGATTTTCCTAATGCTTTTTTTCCCTCAAAAAACTGATCATGAAAAGTGCATTGTTTACCAAAAAAACAAAAAAGGTGGATTTTGGTGTCATGACTAAGAACCTAAATCCTGCTCTTTCTGGTTTTGACCCATGTGACCTTACTGCAGGGGGAAAAACTGCATTACAGTGGAGAGCAGGAGACAATTTGTTGATCCTGAATGAATACAAACACCATTTACTCGTATGATGTCTGTGGATTTTAAACATGATCTTACAAGTAAAAAAAATACAAGCAGGAGATCACAAATGTGAAGTTGCAACTTCATCTGTCCACATTCTTTTCAGAGCAGCTCAAGAGTCTCTGCAGCTCAACATCAAAAGACCTGGAAGAATTTTCACCTCTGTCACTGCTTTATTCTCAAAGAACGAGGTTAAATTTGGTGAGGTAGCAGCCATTGGGGGTAGTGACTTACATTACATGACATGGGAAATGAAGTCCACTGAGTGTACGCACACATAACTAACTGATATTCACCATTTGCGCAAGAAACTACATATTTGACCTGTAAAATTTTCCTTTAAATTGTCAAATAGATGATTAAATGGTGGCAGAATTCAGTTATCACAACATTGTCCCTAACTACTGACTGTAAAGGATTTTTCTTCCCAAAAGTTAGGTCCTGTTCCCTGAAAAAGAGGTGCAAAGAAGTGGGTGTCACTTAAGGTCTCTGTACCATGTCTATCGCTACAGCTTGGAACAATAGCTTGGTAGTGTCTGGTAGTGACTTGAAACTTCATTGACTATAAGATCTCCATCCTATAATTTTTTTAAGGATAGGTGGTGCTGTCGCTTGTAACAAGAAAAGACTGAAAAGTCACTCAAAATGATATTATTTGGTGGCCATCTGTTAAAACAAAATGAAATATCACATCAACACACTTAAAATTTGTCAACACCCATTATAGATGTATTTAATAGACATATATAATATGATATAATATTATGTACTATAATATAATATAATAAAATATAATAAAATATATACACAGCTGAGATAGGCTCCAGTGGGTGAATAGTAGCCTTAGTTCTTGATTGTTCATTTTTTGATCATTTTTGTCCATTCCAAGCATTATTCAGTTCACTTTCCTGATTGATGTGTTCAATTTGTCTTATTTTTTGTTAAGTGTGTGGATTACTTTGCTTATTTTTGCATTTTTCCCCTTTTCTTCATTGTTTATTTTTTCATTTTTGATAATTTTGTGAAAATTTTGATAGCTTAATAGCTTTTTTAAATATTTGTACATATTTGTATTATTTTGTTCAGTTCCGTTTATTTGTATTTATGATTTTGTTTATTTATGTTCATTCTTTTGATGAGTTTACAGTGTTCATTTGGTGGGTGTTTTGTTTATTTTTGTTACAATCCGTCCCTTTGGCGCCCTCTGGTGGTCTATCCTGTGTCTGTCTGTGTCATTATCTTTTCCAGGTGTGTTGGATGCAGGCAGAGGCTCACACCTGTCCCCAATCATCCCATCTACCTCAGAGTATTTATTCCTAGTCTTCTCAGTCAGCATTCACTAGTCCGACTGCTTAAACTACGTGGTATTGAGCCCATATGGTTCCTGTTGCTGACTACGAATTGATACGATAACTTACCTGTTTCTCCTGTGCTCCCAGACCTCAGCCTCGTCCAGCCGCCTGCCCTCCTGGCTCTCCTCCCGTCCTGCGTGCTCCCCCTTGGTTTCCGGTCTCCTGCGTCTGTTGTCCTCGCCTCACTCATGTCCTCGGTCCCACATAGTTTCCCCTGGCACCTTCCATCATCGCCTCGTTCCTGCTCCACGTCTGTTCCTGTCTGTCCTCCAGTCCAGTCTCCCGTATTCTCCGTCCAGCTCCGTTCCTGGTCCTCCGGCCCACATCACCCTCCATTGGTTTTCCTCATTGACGTCGTGCTCCCTCGCCACAGCATCCTGCCACCTTTTTGACCTCTATTTAACACTGTAATAAACCCACTTTTCACTGACTCAGCAGTGTTGTCCGTTTCCCCTCAAATTGTGACAAATTTCCTGCATATTTTTGGTTCATTACTTTTTAAAAATTATTTATTATATTTACTGTTGTGTGCCAGCTTTTACAATATTGTGAATTGTTGAAATGAAAATTTAAAAATATGTCCAATGTTCATCCCTGTACATGCATTATTATTTTTTAAAAATTTAAATGGCAAAAGAATAAAAATGCTATTTGGAATAAGATTTAGTTAAAGTTTCAAGGAGATGCCAAACTTTTTAGGATCTTGAGTAAAAAAAAAGTTTGGGAAACATTGGACTACAGAAAATGACAAGTGTATAGATCTTCAAAAAGAATTGCAAGCAAATAAAAAAGTGAAGAACAATAGCCTGCTAAATACATATCCAAACACAGGTGCTATACTTGTGCCGAGTTTGTTTTAGGACTGGTCACCACACCTTATCAGAAGTTTCATCCTCATGGATGAGGAACGCTTTCTTCATGTGATGTTTAAAAGCTGTAGGAAATATGGGCTTGAGATCTGAAGCACCATGAATTATGCATAAAAATGTTTAAATAGTTTAATGTATCATGTATTGTTTGAAAACATCAAAAAACCTACAAAGATGTATTTAAAGGTGAGTGCTGCTGTGATAAAGACTAATAGCAATAGGCCATTTTTCATTATTTTATTGCCAGCAATTGTCATACTTTCTTACCATAGTCTTTATAAGTAAATACATTTTTCAGTGTACATTTTTCGTCCTAAATTACATGACGAAACCTTATTCTTACATTTGACCACGGTTACCTCAACTATTTGTTTTTTCTGAATCACAGCCCTTGAAAACACTGTGTTTCTGGTGGGATTTTGTGACTATTTTGAACGCAGCACTTTACCCACTTGAAAAGCCTTCGTTGGTACAGTCGGAATGCTGGTGAGGGATATAATTACCCTTTTGGTTGTGCTAACAAACTTGATACTAGTTGTTTAATGTATAGGGCATTCGCAAATCAACGTCTATTAACAGTATAAATGAAATAAATCGACAGAGTTAATATACATGAGTGAAAGATGCTAACTGTGCCCCACCAAACATTCCGACAATGGACTCGTCCATCGTTAGGCCTTTGCAGTAGGGAGTTGCTGGACGGACCCCTTAAGTTTTTCTTTACTTTTCATGTTAATTTTGTTTCACTAAAGAAACGTAATTTAATAGTTTTTAGGATAGCTCGCCTCGCTGATTCCGCGGGGTGTCGACGGACTGTAAAACAAACTGTTCTGGGCGTGGTACATAACTTGAAAGCTAAAGAAGGAAGGAAGGTATCGGTGACTCGGACTGACCGCGGTTGAGCTTATGATGCCGACGTTGCGGGACAGCACCATGTCCCACCCCGGGGAGAATTCCCACCAAGTCCGGGTTAAAGCTTATTATAAAGGGTAAGGAATCGCATTTTCTAACAGCACGTAGTCGATAACGTGAAAAAGATAATTCGCACCTGTTTTACACTGGAAGTATGGCTAATCAGCAGGCTAACACTAGCTAACTTAGCTAATGGCTTGCTAATGTTGGGTACTCAGGTTTAGGTAAACTTGACAAGGCAACCAGACAGGTGAAACAGTCTAGACGCTTTGTTTGCGGCTTGTTTGACTCTCAGTGTTATTCAAGACGTGTCAGCTAGACGGCGAAGTTGTCAAATCGTGTGAATGTTGTCAAAGTTATTGTCGGTTGTGCTAAGTGCTTAAATACTGACACAGTTTGAAAGCTTTGGAGCGTCCCTGTTGTAGCCCAGCTAGCTAGAGGTGCTAATAGTTTCAGTCAATGTGACGTGCTTATTTAATAACAACTGTGTAATTACGACTACAGGTAATTTACTAGCCTGTTACTAACCGACTACCACATATTCCCCATACTCATTTACAGATTGATGTTATGGATGTCAGTGTGACAGCACTATTTGGTATTTGGATCACTCTCGTAACTTGTACAGATCTGTTGAACACATGGCATACTGCAGACAAAGTGTGTTTTTATCTGGTGTGTGTTGTACTTGACATGATAAACATTATGACACGTTAAACAGCAATTCAAAATGTCCCACATTGCTCAGTGTGACAGCTTACTCATCACTGACCTTAACCTCAACTTTTGTCTGACTCATTTATCCTAATCCTAACTGGGCCTGAATCTGATATTATTATTTGGTTATGGTCTTTTGGATTAGAAGAATAATTGTTGAAGAAATACATCATGAAAACCCCATTGTTGCTTGGTCTGACTGTCACTTTTAAACCTCAAACTTTCAGCATGGGTGTAGCAGTTAGCAAATACAAACATTTTACTTTCTTTTAAAGCTTATGTTAAGTTGATGTTGACTTACCTTCTGTTATGTAATTGGGCTCTGTTTCCAAACTTAACCTCAAGCCCTGTTACAAGAACGCTCTATCCAGCAAGAAACAGATGTCAGTATAACACAAGTAATGGATTAGAAGCAGTAATATTGACGCGGTGTCAGTTATTAAATAGAGAAGAATTGGAGACATATTAAAGGTGTGTCAGGTACTTGATTTCACTCCATAGTGGCAGAGGCTGAACAATTGTTTTGATTTGTACTTGGATGTGGAGATGGAAACTACTGGAGTTGTTTCCATGACACTTCCTGTGCCCCTGTCTCTCTGGAGCAGGTGATTGGAGTGCAGCCAAGACTTGAAAAACGTGTAGTGCAAGTCACCTTTGCTAGACCTGTTGAATCTCTCACTGGCAGTGTGACACACCTCTGCAATACTGTAGTGTACGCTGATCATTAGGTGTCATCTCACAAAGCCAAAGCAGTTGAAGTATGTATGACGTTCCTGTTGAGGAATCTCAGCTATGTGCAAGAGGGAATGCAATTGGTCTTATCATTTAGGCACGTAATTAAACATCAAATGTAAGGAAAATCTGTTCAATGACATTTTCAGTATTGTTTACAGTGAAACTTGTGATAAATGAGCAGTTGCCACCAGATTGAAGTTAACAGGCTCCTTCTGACAAATGTACACAGCTGTGTATACATGTGTGTAAATAAAATGATTTGTCTTATTTATCATATTTCAGACAGTCTTGTACTTTCTGTGCATATTCATATTTGGATGGCACTAATAATACAAATCCTGAAGTTATAACGGCACAATTTACAATTTGTATTAGATCAAACAAATTGCAATAAATAACAGATCTCTTTCTGCAATTGCTCACTACAGTAGTTGTGCAGCATATTCTCACTTTTCCATGTCTTTTTTTTCTGTTTGAATGTCTGTCAGTGCCAGTATCAGTAGACTGGTGTCACCCTGTAGCAGTCGCATCCTGTTACTGGATTGTCTTCATTTTGTTCTCATGCAAACGAACGGTCAATAGAGGAGGCTTTAAATGCACTGATTGTAATAATGCAGCATAGTAGCTAATAGACTAGTATGCATTAGAGAACCGTGGTTATAGCACTGCTTATACAAGAATGGACATAATGTTAGTTAGTTAGTTAGTTAGTTAGTTAGTTATTTAAGTTGTAAGTTATTTTTAATTTCCTTACTCTAAGGGATTTTAGCATCCGGTATAATAACCATTTCAACGCATGCCTAGGCTGTTTGCTAGATTTTATGTAGCTTTTCTCAGGATGTCCTCCTAAAAAAATCTATGCATGATGTAGACAGAGTGCATTCTCTCTGTACCTTTTTATGGATTTTATTCTTCTAGCATGTGTAATTGTTCTGAGAAGTAAAATAAAGTAGCAGTGTGAGTGATTGTTTTGCTTTGGGTTCTTATAGTGTGGGAACATACAGTTAAAGGTCAAAATTATTAAAAAGTTTTTTTTTTCCAGATTTTTTCTCATTTGCTGTTTAAAATTTAAATTTTTAAATTTCGTTGTGCTTTCCTGGTGCAATGACAATAAAAGGGATTCTGATTCTGAAAAGAGTGCCAGATTTTTCACAGAGTATGTTAACAGCATGCTAGTGTCATTTAGAAACAGTACATTATTTGTATTGGCAACTGTTTTAGGTAAACATAAATACATTATCAACCCCTAGAAGAACTGACCTTTTTATTTAGGCATAGCACAAACCACCACTGAGCAGTGGTCAAGGTGTGTGAATCAAAGTTAAATATTCACTTCAGAAAGGATTAAAGGCAAAATAGGCCAAAAACCAAAGAAATGAGTTCAGATCTGAGAAGGATTGCTGATGGACACAAAGCAGGAGGATATACGAAGTTATCAATGTAGGAGAATTTAGAAAATAATTATATTTTTGTAGAACTGCTAATAATTTTGACCTCAGCTATATTAACTGTATTGTTTTTTTGCTGCCAGTTGACATATATATATTTGTCTTTTGTAAGTCCTACCTCTGCAGATAGTGTTGTCAGGCAGCTATAGATGATAACTCAGCTGAGGTGTTTTTACTCTAGCTGGTTCTTCAGGAAAAAAAAAAACAAAAACAGAAAAACGTGAAAGTCATTGCCAGTGTGTCACTATGTCATGTCAGAAACATATTTTTGCCAGCACTAACTAACACAAGTTTTCTCATGTGCCAGCTGAACTTCAGGATTCCTATGTAAGGCATGTTGCTTGGCAGGAAACCGGGATTACTCTGGCTCGACGAAGCAACTCAGTCATTTTCCTCTTTTGTGAGGAGTTGCTCCTGTTTTTCAAAGACTCTGCCATCTGCATCACTGCTCCAAGGCTTGGCTTTGTTTAAAATATGGGAAGCCATCCCTGTCTTGCTATTTACTTTTTTTCTGAAAGCCATGCAGGCACTGAACCACAAACTCTAGCACCCTCTTTGACACACATGTCCTCTCATGATTGTGGAGACACCTGATTTTTAGTAGCTGCTAACCTGCATTTAATGTGCTGTTTGTGTCACTACTGAGCTGCAGTTTCTAGTCATCGTACATGGTGCTTGAGCTCAAGTGTTGGCGTACATGTTTGTTGTGACACAAGACCCTGTCCCCAGGCTCAGCAGGAGTTCATTTACCGTAGTTGGTTCTGTTGCGGTGTATGGAGTGACTTTCCCTGCTGTGTGACGCCTCAGTGGGCTGTGTTTCTCAGAGATCACAGTCTGGGCCAGTGGAGCTATGTTTCACTCTTCCTTAACCTACTGGACTGGGAGCACTGAAATGCATTTTTAGGTAGTGACCTGTATTTTTGGCAGTCCCCTGTCTGTCATTCCGTGTTACTTTACTTCACAGCAATAGCTCATAGGATGCCTTAGTCTTATTATTGGGCACAGACCTTTACTTAGATTTGCCGATCAAAGACCAAGGTTAGGATGACCTCATAAAACAAGTTTTTAGCCAGAGCTCAAGCATGGGTTTTAAAATATCACACAATTATGAAAGAGGACAATTCTTTATTATTTTCAACTTTGTACATTAATACTGAAAACATCCAAACTGTGAAAGGACACATATAGAGTTGCAGTGGAAGTTCGGGTAACAAAATTAATCCATTCCGGCATCACGTTCGTTGAGTGAAAAATTCGTTAGATGGGTCTGGTTTTCCACAGGAATATATGTAAAATCCATTAATCTTTTCCAAGACCCACAAAAACTCCCATATAATGTATGTATTGCACACCTGTACGTGCACATTTATTCATTATTATTATTATTATTATTCGAAAAGGAAGTTATGTTAATAATCTGAAAAGGAATGCATGAAATTAGTTCTAAAAATGATTTACAGTGTCACCTTACTTTGGCTTATGACTTGGCAGACTCTTCTCCTCGGCAGTGATGAATGTCCTCCGTGCACTGTGTGTGTCAGCGGACTGGGTCTCGGTCTGCTCTGTGTGTTTTTTGGTCCTAGGTCCCGCACACACCCCGTAGGTTGTGTTTACAGTTGCTGTCGGAGGCTACTGTTGTTAGCAGGTTGCTAGCTTAGTAGCTTCTGGTATTAGTGCGCATGCTGTGGACCCTAGTTGTTTGCATGTGCCTGTAATTAAGCTGATTTTGTGTTCTCGCCGCTTGAGTAACTCTGCGTTAGCGTTGTGTGTTGCACGCGTTTCGTAGGCTGCATGAATTTTGTAGGCTTTTGTTTACTGATGTTTTCTGAGGCTATTGTTGCTAGCAGGTGGCTAGCCTGGTAGCTTCTGGTATTAGCTAGCTAGCTACTAGTTTGGGTCTCACTTCCAGGAACGGCACACTCACTTCCAGGTGCGTGATAGTTCACTTCCAGTTCTATCTCGTTCATAAAGTGTTTTTTTATTTATTTATTTTGTGGCTAGATGGGACAAAGTTTTGGCTGATTTCTTCTTTGTAACCTGAAAATTTCATCGGTAGAAGCGTTTGTTACCTGAGGTTCCACTGTATGTAGTAAACAAAGTGTTAAACAACCCAGGACATGTTTTATATTTTAGCTTGTCCAATGTAGCTACATTTAACTAAGAAATGAAGGGACTAAGAAATCTCATGAACTTTGAATATCCTCGAGGACCAGTTTTATCATAGCGTTCAACCATTCTGGTTAAAGCCTCATGAATCTGATAAGAGAATGCCATGACTGTGCAAAGCAGTCATCAAAGCCAAATGTGGCTACCATTTATATATTGAACCTTTTATTTAAACAGGATGTCCTTGAGATTGCAGTCACTTGATTTGAGGGAGACTTATCCAAGACAGCACACCAGTACATAAAACAAGTTAACAACAAAGTCAACACATCTGTGACAATAAAAGAACATTATCTGATCTAAAATTCAGCTCAGGAAAAGCATTTACATTCCTCAGTAATATGGCTCCTTATCAAGGTTTTGTATTAGGTTCAACCATTTTGTGTA
>JAQQAE010023420.1:0-10044 GCA_029823295.1 Pseudamia nigra
AGGACCTTGTGTTCTCCCCAACCCGTCTCCTGTGTGTCAATTTCATTGAAGTCCAGCTGTTCAATTCCATGTTGTTTAAAATTTTTAGGGGGAGACTCCGACAGAGAATGAGCACAAAAAACACACAGACAGAACATACATAGCAAGCAGGAAACGGGGACGGGACGGGAGCACATAGAAATGCGTCCTCTCTCTCTGAAAGCCGGAAGAAGAATACAACAGGAAGAGTACAACACTGGTTTATGATCGTACACATTATAAAAGGACAAACACAAAACATTTTGTCAAGTAGTTTCTCCCAGACCCTTGATACGTAATACCATCTGTATGACATTCATTTCTGATAAAACAGTTATCAACAAACTGAAACTGAACTGAACAAAATTGTCGTTAAGAAAAAATGAAAAATGTACAAAATAAGTAAAAAAAGACAAAAAATAAAGGCATCAAGAAAAAAAAACTTTTATTTTACCAAAAGTAAACCAGATAATGAAAGAAAATGAAAATAAACAAAAAGAATGAAAGTGAACATAAAATGAACATAATCCACACAATGATCAAAATAGTTCATAAATTTAACAAAAATGAACAAAATATTCAAAAATGAACAATATCATCAATAAACTAAACGAAAAATACAAAAAATAAATAAAATAACGCAACAGAATCAGTGGATATGAATAAAAATTAACTAAGTAATTTAATGGCAACAGACACTACACCTGTTATTAAAAGTCTGACATATGATAAAAAGCAATAAAATCTTCATTCCTTCATTCATTCTGTTGTATATTTATTTATTTGTGTATGTACTGTATTTATTTTAACACACATGTTTGGGTCCTGACCCACCAACTGAATTGTAAACATTTTCAGAAACACCCGCTCCTTCTGCCTTTGAAAAATGAGAGTTGAATGTGTTCGTGTGCTGACTGCTGGACTTGTGTGTTCTGGTCATCTGTGTGGCGCTGGCTTTTGGTTGCAGATGGACAGACACTTTAGCAATTGAGAGGCTCCAGGATTACATATGTAAGCAGATCAGCTTCAGTTCTAAGGTGATTAGGTTGAGCATGTCAAAACTGGAATTATGAACAAAATCTGCATCGGATCACTGACAGTGATACTGGCATGTCCGTAGAACAAAACTGTGCTACAGCCACTAGAAAACATGGCTTATGTTTTTTTGGTTAAGAAGATATGCCAATCTGTACTTTTATCCTTTCTCATAATCTAGAGAGGATTTGTAAAAATGGATTCAGGAAATTCAACATGCCAGGCACTTCACTGCAAATATATATTTAAAAACACTCAGTGATGTCCTGAAGTGCAAGGCAAAAAGTGTTTTTAAGGTACTGAGTGAACCTCATTACTATGGATAGAAGCACTTTTAATAAAGTAACATGCAATGCAATCTGAACTTCTTTGTCCTTGAAAGAAGACAAAGAAAAGTTTCCTATTTTATGAAAAAAGAACATTTTTCTGATTTAAAAAGTGTCAAGTCTTTTATTCTAGGATGGATTTTTTCTTGCAATAGATGTACTGTCCCTGCTATGAATATTAACGCTACTGGGTTAGTACTTTACTTTACACCTCTTTACTGTAACTGTGGGGTAATAGGTGCTGTAGGTTGACAGTACAAAGGTAATAATGTAGTGTTACCTTGTAATTACAAAAATAACATACACATACTCACTTTTTGTTTTAAGATGATACTGTAGAAATTTTATGTTTAATGCTGTGACTTGTAACCTAGATACGTGTTTGGTAGCTCCTGTAAACTAACAATCATCATGAATGCATCAGTGCTGCAAAACATGTTATTTCATGCTTCGACTGTATATATTAGTAGACAAAGTGACATCACCCATTGTTTTCTGAATGGTTGTTTTGAAGCCAATCAGGTTGTGACTTCCTGGATGATACTTTGGAGCAAAAAACAGGATGCAACCATATTTGGACAAGTGGCAGCAGAGCTATCGCAGCGTAGTATGTCAGGTTCTTATGAGTAAGCTAATGCTAACTGCTAGTGTAAGCACTCACCCACAACTACAGTCGAGCATCTGCCAGGAAAATCTCTGTATTATTAAATAAATAGAAGCTACAGAGATCTGATTTGGTCTGACTCCAATAGTGAGTCGAGTTACCACAGTGACCTTTCAATCAAACCCCAGCAAGGCACTGATTTGTTGGATTATTTGCTGTAAAATGTTAATCACTTATTAGAGGGTCCAAATAAAATATTTGAGACCACGATGGCTAATTGTAACTCTATGGGAGTGAGCTTTGTGGAGCCCACTGAATGATGCCCCAGCGGCCAACAGCAGTTTGAGTTACTTCCTCATGGTCCTCTATGTCCACCCTGGTCATTGCTCACTGAGTTCAAGTATTATTATAATATGCACAATTAACTGTTTCTATTTAATTTCATTGTAATATTAAGCTAAACCAACACAAGAACCAATTAAGACACAGTGCACACATGAGGACCATTCAGGTTGTTGTGCATGTATTGATTAGTACTGGATTAATTACATGTCTACATGGCGTTGTTACTTAGCTAAGTACCTGGTAATACTACATTATTAACTTTTTTACAAACAGATTGAATGCTCATGTATGTTTATGTACTTTATGTGCACTCACAACATCAGAAGTATCTTCAGCCCTTCTATTTGAAGTTTCGGATTTCCATCATGTTCCACCATGTTTTAACTCATCTGCCTCTGCAGTGTTACAAATTTTAAGTGACACACTCTGTGACACGTGGGAGCCGACAGGCAGAAAAGTGAAGGTAAAGGTTTATGCACATGCATTATTTAGTGGTCTCTTGGTGAATCTTTTGACTGACCAGTCTACTGTTATTATGTACCCCTCACTGGTACCTCAGAGGATGAATAATACATTTTAAAGGGTCATTTTGAATGCATTGTGTCTCATGTGTCTCCTCTGTTAAAAAAAAGAGATCTGTACATGGTTTTTAACACAGCATCTGCTGGATTTCTGCAGGCACGTGAAAATTTAAGAAACTGAGAAATCAAATAAGCTTAATTTTAGGAATTGAAGTGTCCTAAATGACTTGGATTTAGTACATGCTTCAAAGATGTTGAAAACTACAAAACAGAAAACAGAAAGCACAAAGCCAAGGTAGCGCTGTTTCCCCACAGTGTAGAAGGTGAAGGTTCTTAGAATCTTCACAAAAAATATAATCATTTGTTTTTTTTTACATCTTGGATGAAGTTACTTCGTAAAAGACAAAAGCTGCAAATGTTTAAACCTAATTGGTGACATTTAATAATGAATTTGAATCCTTCTTTATATGTAGTGTAACACACAAATTTCAGCTTTGGCACACAACAAAAGCATTAGAGTAACAAGTCGTCAGAAAACTCACAAAGCAAGAGTCAAAGCTCAATAGAAACCACTTTCTGTCACTGAACTCCTTAGTCTAGTATAACTTCGGTGTGATATCTCATGTAAATAGTCGTGTAGTGTTTAAGAATGGTGCTGTGTTTCACGTATTTGGAGCGTGCCATTATGGCACACAACTTGCGAGCATTACTCAGTTTAAGCCTTATTTCACTATTCTGCCCAGCTCTTCACTCTGCACATATCACTTAATTATATATTTTTGTTTACAAACGACTTGGATATGGTAGTTCTTCATTGTGTATATTCTGTATATTTTTCACTTTGTGTGCACACTATTTTGCTGCTCTTATTACACTATTACCCTTGCACCTTGCTGCTATAAATGCAATATTCCCCGTCATGGGACAAATAAAGAATTATGTTATCTCTTTATATTGTTCTCCATTCACATAAATAAAAACCAAAAGTAAAGTCCAGCTCTATACATGATGCATTCTTAAAACACAGAAGTAATGAGCTTAAAAGTTTCCTAAAATGTTTTAAATATGGTTTGCTGATTGCTGCTGAAGTGTTTCTCCTTGTTAAAAGGTAAAACCCTTTCATTAAATACGTTAAATGTGAATGTTCTTCTTGTCTGCTCATCCCACAGCTCCCCCCACGTTCACGGATACTCCACCTCAGTACGTTGAGGCCAAGGAGGGGGGCAGCATCACGTTGACCTGTACGGCTTTCGGAAACCCCAAACCCTCAGTCAGCTGGCTGCGGGAAGGCAACCTCATGGTCAGCAGTGCAAAGTATAAGGTAGTGCATTTTGCTTATTGATATTGTTGCATTTCACAGCAGCTTTTCAGGATACAGCTGTGAGTTAGATGCAGTGTTGGGAAATATGTAATATGTTTGGGTCTGGATTCTTAAAGCTACCTAGTGCAGGGAGCAGCTCATTGTGAGGAAATTCTAAATCCTGAGTTCTTACTTTTATAATAATTAAATTCCATCCATCATCTTCCGCTTATCCTGGTCAGGGTCACGTGGGTAGCAGCCTAAGCAGAGAATCTCAGACTTCCCTCTCCCAAGCCACCTCCTCCAGTCCCACCAGAGGAGCCTCCAGTCCAACCGAGAGACATTATCTCTCCAGTGTTTCTGGGTCTGTCCCAGGGCCTCCTCCCAGTTGGAGCTAGTTTTGGCAACTGGGCATTGGACCACCAAAGCCCTTGCCTTCGGCTGCCACCCAAACCACACAGCACTGGACCCTTACAACCCTTCCTGCACGTGGTGGGCCCACAGGAAGGCATAGTCATAAGGATCTTCTGAATCGCTCTTAGTCTGACCTATCACCTAGGACCAGTTTGCCTTGGGAGACCTTACCAGGGACGAATTGCCCTCGACAACATAGCTCCTAGGATCACTCGGGCACGCAAACCCCTCCATCACGATAAGGTGGCAATTGAAGGACGGATAATAATTAAACTGACTCCCTGAACAGATTATCATCAATGATAGTGGACATATCTGATTGAATTTAAGATTGAAGTTTCTTTTATATCTTTTGTAGTCTTGTGAATTGTTTAAAGAACACACATCTGGCCTAGGTCAGTTCTCAGAGTTGTGGATTTATTGTGCAGGTGCAACAATTAGACATCAGTACAACAGAGACCTCAGGACATGCAAAAGAACAGACCCTTACACAATATGACCATTCATTTTATACCCCAGTACACCCTGTGTTCATCTCTTAGGCCTAGGTACAGATATGCAAGACTGGCACTCACCAAGGATGACCAAACCAAACGACCTGTTGACCCAAACACAAGAGTGGAATATTCCCAATTTCCAAATTATCCTCAACCTGGTTTCCCAGCACTGAGGATGAAAATAGGATGCAGCTGGATTTGCTACTACACTATGTTGTAATGTTTTTTTTTTAATGTATTAATTTTTATGAGTCTAACTTCCTTTTCACTGAAGTTTTTAAGACTTTTTTCAGTAATAATTAACTCAGCCAAGGAAGTTATGTCACAAGTCTCTGTTGATTTCTTGTTCGTTGGTCTATTTGTTACCGGGATTGTGCAAAAAACTACTGACCCAATTTCCATGAAATACAGAGGAAGGGTAGCGCTCGGGCCAAGGAAGAACACATTACCTTTTGGCAAGGATGCAGTAAAAAGAGAGGATCCAGGATTTTTTTATCTCTTTCTTTAACATTGCAAGATAGGGTGACTTTTTATCCAACTAGAGGGCACGCAGACAGCACATATCTCCACTCATTCACCCAGTACACGCTAGCAAAAATTTCTGACCTGTACTGAATTTGGTAGAGGAGTTCAAGTAAAATGAATTATAGGCTTTATGATGACCAGAAATCATACCCCAGGCCTTATACTATGGGGCACATGTGCTAACCGCCATATTACCAGAGTGCTTACTTAACATTAATACATTATCTGCTAAAAAGTTACAAAAATGTCAGAAAATGCTGTATCCTTCCATGTTAAAGAACTAGTCGGTTCTTCCTTGCCCTAAATTCTACCCTTCCACCAAATTTTGTGGATATCAGGTCAGCAGTTTTTGCTAAATCCTGCTAATAAACAGACAAACAATCAAGCCAATCAACAAACTAACAAATAAACCAACAAACAAACTGACATTGCTGAAAAATGAGTAGTGTCATGGTTCAGTGGTGAGCACCTCACAGCAAGAGGGTTCAGAGCTCGATCCCCCAAGGTGGCACGGCTGAGATTATGGGGAGTGACCAAATGAATTTGGCGTATCTACGATAATTTTAATGTATAGTCAATGTAATATTATGGATTTTGGTGCAGAACCAGATCTGAGTATGTGTCATAGAGATCTGCATGATGGAATGGATATGACTCCACCACATTAGATTAATTATTCAAATGAACTGAGCTTTGTTCATAGAAGAGTTAAACATCTGAATTTTCTCCAATATCCAGCAGCAGCTTTTCACTAGTCAAAACACTGCTCATTCTTTAGATTTCTTTGCTTTAGATTCTGTTATTTAGCTAATTTGTCGACTGATTGACTCATTCTTTAGGTGTATTATTCACTGGGCTTTGATGGAAAAGTCTGTTCTCATAAATTTTAAACTATTCCTTGTCATTGTCAAAAATGAATAACACCCTGGTTTTTCACTGGTTTGAAAAAGAGTATTAAAATCGTTCACAAATGACACCTAAAAATCAAATCAATGAAATGTTGGAAAATCTGAGAGGTGGGTGATATTGCAAAATTTATTACATTTTATATCACAGTAAGGGTATATAACAATAGAGTAATTTCATAAATGTACTCCAATGTGTATTTCCTAGTTTTCTTTTTTGTTTTGTTGTTGGACCTTTCATACAAACTTTAAAACTCTTTAAAAAAAGGAAGGTTTAATGCTATAAATAAGAACAATAAGACTGCCAAAAAAGAAGAGTCCGCACGTACAAGTCTACTCTCAGTATGAAAGAAGTCATAGCGCCTCATACAAGAAACTATTTTCTCTTATTTTTGTTAGTATCCTGCATATTGTTTTGTTTTGTCAGTATCCACAGATTTGTGGAATTCACCAATGTTTTTTTTATTTTAGCTGTTACTCCAGGTAAGATCAAATTATTTTACAGGTGGTCGAATGCACGATCAGAGAAAAACATCACATCCTAGGAAGTATTTGTTCAATGCACAGAAACACTTTTTAAATTTCAGGAACGCAGAAACACATAATACAGTCCAATTCAGATTTTTTATGTTTTAGAGGAATTTCTATTATCGATTCTTACATTTATGATTCAAAAATATATTGTTTGTCAATTATACCCAGTTAAGACCAGGCTATGAACCTCGTTTTATGTCACAGTCAGTGTTTCTCCGCATATCAGCATAGAGTTGCACTGGTTTGTAAGGGAAACTTCAGAAATTGCAAAGTTTACCCTTTTTCTGCAGTAAAAACACACCTTGGATCATTACAACAGTGACCTCATAGTTACATACGTTAATTCAAACAGCTCATAAACCAGATAGAGCGCGGGAGAGTTTGATATGCGTTATATGTGCGGGTCAGAGGGACCGAGTCATGCTATGAATCTGATCTGCCAGAACACAAGTGGATTAAACGCAGAATCGCTTTCAGGGACAGAAGAATTCACTGGAGATTTACTGTGATGAGGAGTTTATAGGTTTTGATTCTGTCAGTGTCATCCTCATCTCTGTTAGTGTGTGCTTTTACACACACTGCAAAACACTGATGGAGACACAATCTTTATAAACCTATAAAGTAAATCGCCACTTCCTCAGTAACTGACGAACAGTTATTTATGTCCTCCATCATTTCTTTGGGCAATTCCATGAAAAGTGTGACATGGCAAGGCAAAAAATTAATTTCAATTTTAGTTTCCTGAAAAGGATGTTGTTCATAAGGTCCCCAACTTTAGGAATCAAGTTGAATTAACAATTACACATCCCTCTTCTACATGGATTTTGACAATCAATTGTCAAAGTGCAATTTCACATAAAAATATGCCCAAAAAAACAAACAAAAAAAAAAAAATCAGGGTGTGAAAATTAAGTGGAAAAGAGATTATGTGCCACAGATGAATTTTGAATTGAAGGAGGGAGATGAAATATTGGTTGGACCTTATGTTGGCGATGAATGCAACGTCTGTCACAAAAATTCAGAATTATTTTTGTTTCACAGAAGTTTGATGGAATATTGAGAAAACCTTTTATATTCTCTTCGCTGTAGCCAGGGGTAAATCAACTATGCAACAATTTTGCTTCAAACTTTGATAGCCAGTCTGAGGTACAGTAGGGTATGAAAAACGGTAATGTCCATCATAATGTATTGTCTGTCCCAAAACAAGGGTCCTGTAAAGTCTTTCACATCCATAGAACAAGCAGTGTGCTCAACTTAATTATCCATTGTCGAGAGCAGTGAGCAGTTCCAGTCATTACACATAGGTGGCTGAAGCAGCAAGGCCATTTTTAGGCATTCTACCCTTAATGCAGTTGTACTTCCTGGAGTCCGATGTCTATCCCTGTGTTACAATAGTCATTTAAATTGCCCTCATTGACTTCCCATCGGCAATTCCTCTTGGGGGAATCCCTGCCGACATCTTAAATGTTGCTTTAACCTCCTAAGACCTGAGCTGTTATTTGATATGGTTTTTTACTTCTCTTTGACATTTGGGGTTATTGGAACGTGATAAGTATAAATCTAGCAACATCTTTTGACATGAGAAAAATTATGTCAACATTAAAATCAGCTTTGTGTAAGAGTGCAAAACTCTTTATTTCCATCCTGAACATAGCAGTTTTTTTCCTGACTGCTTTTGCATTCATTAATAACACATACAAACATTTTGCACATCTTTTGAAAATCACAGTGCAAAATGTGTTGTGCACACATGTGGACGTTAGGTCCGTAGAGGATAATTCTCTGAAAAACTGAATTGAACTTACTGAGATCGACCATCGGAGGGCTGAGGGAGCAAGTCAACAACAATAGTCACTTGAAAAATAATAATAATGGATTTGATTTATGTAGCATACACACTGCCTGGCCAAAAAAAAAAGGTCAATACCTGGATTTAACAAGCAAATAGGTACGAGCCTCCCATTGCATAATTTCTGCATAGGTGTTTATGTTTCAGCTGGCAACAAGTGATATAAGGATAGTGGCGAAACATCATCTTCGGAGAAAAAATGTGGTTGGAAAAAAAATCTTGAATGATCATGACCGGTAATCACTTAAATGTGTGGTGAAACCAAATTGTAAAACAACAACAGTAGAACTCAGGACTCTCTGGTTACTGGACAACCCACCCTACCTCCTGAGCCACTGCCGCACTCGAGGGTTGCACATACTGTAACTCACGATGCATTGCAGCATGACGTTTGGTGCAAGAAAATGCATCCATGGGTCGGTGGCAGTAATGTATAAAATTCCCGGTTAAGTAGCACGAAAGAGGGAGGAGTATCAATTGCAACTGTTGCAGACATTACACCAGAGTTACATTAGGTCATTAATTGCATATTAAAATGAAAGTTAGATGACAAATAATGAGAAATGCTTCAGAAATAATAATGAAACATGACATTTCTGTTTAGTTACCCCTAATCACTGTAGTTAGTCCACATAAATAAGATCAGAAAATTATGTAACAGCTGTGACAGGCTGAAGAGTTCTATGTTATTTTGTTTGTTCAGGTGTCTGATGGGAGTTTGACGGTGCTATCCATCACCCGGGAGGATCGTGGGGCCTACACGTGTCGAGCCTTCAGCCCCCAGGGGGAGGCCATCCACACCACACGGCTGCTAGTACAAGGTAGGTCCAGTGTGGATGGACTGCTACCACCAATGTATCTAAATATGATCAAATACATTCCAAAACCGAAATGATTTCCACTAATATTAACAGATCATTTATCAGATATTGAATCAGACCACCTTCCACTTTGATTATGGTATCATTTACGTACACTACCAGTCAAAAGATTGTGGCCATCCCATATTTTTTAATATATATGTCAAACTGGCCATTTTGGGCAACATGGTGGTGCAGTGGGTAGCACTCGTGCCTCACAGCTAGAAGGTCCTAGGTTCAATCCCAACACCGGGTGGTGGGGCCTTTCTGTGTGGAGTTTGCATGTTCTCCCCGTGTCTGCGTGGGTTCTC
>JAQQAE010023421.1:0-10044 GCA_029823295.1 Pseudamia nigra
GCTGCCGTTCATCCAAATATGGTCACATCCTGTTTTTGGCTCCAACATGTCGTCCAGGAAGTGACGACCTGATTGACGTCACGGTCACTTTGTCCAGTTATATAAACAGACTATGATTAATATATACAGACTATGATTAATATATACAGTCTATGGTCAGGGTTTAGCAGTAATAAATATATTTCAGTACCAGAAAATGTACTTTTTTTTCCCCCCGCTTCTGCTTTTATAAAACTTGGGGAATTGAAGTCAGAATGACGTCCTGCTTGGAACCAACAACATAAAAACATAAACATTCAAACGTTTACTGCTGCCGTGTGTTGGCAGCGTCGCGTTTCTACTCACAGGAATCACCATCACGTTGTTCTCCAGGAAAACCTTGTCGGCGTCGGGCGTCGTGGGACCGTTCGCGCCCTCGGCGATGATCTGCACCAAAAAAAAATGAAAAATTAAATACATAACGCAGAGTGTTTGTGTACATCCCGTCGTCATAGAAACCACTGTTACGGTGACGGAGACATTTTAGATCCTGATGGTTAACGGGTCAGATTTTATTCGGTTTAAGGTTGTGAACGAACGTTTAAAAAAAGAGAGGAAAACATTTGCAGTCGTCTTTTTTCCTTCTTTTTGCCTCCGTTGTTTGTAATTTTTTTGCGTCTTGATCATTTCAGTCTTTGAACTGTTTTGTCTTTTGTGAGTGTGTCAGTTTTTTTTTTTTTAATTATTCCCATTTGCATCATTTACTTTTTGCACCTGTTATGTTTTCCTCCATTTTGTCATTTTTGCCTTTTTTTGTGTGTTTTTGTTCATCTTTTTTTTGCTCCATTTCTTCATCGTGGATCAGTTTTGTCCTTTTACGTCGTTTTTGTCTCTTCCGTACAAACCGCCTGGTTTCTCGGGGTCAGGGGTCACACCGACCTTGGCTTTGATTCTGGGGGCGTTGTGGCGCGTCAGCTGCTTCTCTCCGGCGGCCGGGATCAGGATGTCGCAGTCGGCTTCCAGGATGTTCCCGTCGTAAGGCTCGGCTCCCGGGAAGCCCACGATGGTGCCGTGTTGCTATGGAGACAAACGACATACACAGCGTTTTTTTTTAAACTTTTACTGTAGTGTCGTATCTTAGCGAAGGCAAAATAAACAACGTTATTCATTTTAAAAGGAGCCTTTTTAACAGTTTATTATTTGTTCATTTTCGCGACGACCTTCAAAAATCACATGATCGGTTTCAAAAGGCTTTGACACAAAAACTCTGACCTTCACCCTTTGAGGGTCAGAGGTCACTACAGTGGACACTCGTGTGTCATGCTATACGCTGCCACCCTCTGGTCAGCTTTGGTAAGTGCAAAAAAAAAAAACCCTCGGATCCGCTTCAGGTGTAGACAAACACACAGATCCTCATTTCCCCGTGTGTGTGTGCGCGTGTGTGTGTGTGAGCGCTGGGCGAAGGCGGCGGTACCAGTTTGTAGTCCTCCAGCTGCTTGGGGTCGATGCCGGACGGGTTGGAAATGGCCCCGTCGATCTCGCCGACGCCCACACATTTGGCCCCGAACCGGTGCAGGTACCTCATGGAGTGAAGACCCACGTTACCGAAGCCCTGTGGGAGTAAAACCAGCCGTCAGCGTCACACTTCCAGTCGGTTTCATTGTCAGGCCGTCCGACGCTGAGCTTTAATCCTCGTTAAAAGGTCATTTTAAACCAAATTTGAAACTTTGTCTTTAATGTCCCATTTTTTTTTTTACTGCTAATGAATCCACATACATCGTTTATACATATTTGATGCTTTAAACATGAAAGAACTTATGACAATAGGGACTGGACTCATTTTGTTAAATCGTGATCCGATGTGAAAACCAGCGCATTAGAGAAAATGTACAGAAATAGTCACCAAATTAACAAAAACAAAGAAGCAACAGAATTATACAGAAAATGGCCCAGAATTAAAACAAAAGTTCACTTAAAAAAAAAATGAATGATTCTACAAAATTAAGCAAAAAAAAAAAAAAACACATTTGCAAAAAATAAAGTGCAGAAAATATTCAATGAAGTGAAGAAAATAATCAGGAAAATTGACAAAAATGACCAAAATGTTCAACAAAACTTGCATCCAAGCCCACATATAAATACGATGTGATGAATTTCTCAGGAATGTGGGCCTGACACATTAAAACCTCAAAAAAAATACTCTTCGTTCATTCTAAAAAGTTGAATTTGTGACATTTGAGGACGATAAAAATGGTCTGTGGACACATGACGTCCACCTCTGTCAAACTGGTGGCTCTGGTGCCACCTTGTGGCCGCTCGCTTCGGTTACAACACCGTCATGACCGGCAACGAGACAAACAGCTGCTCAGAGCCAGCGGGGGGCGCTGTGGTGCCACGGTGTGAGGGGAAGCTCGGACTCATCATGAATAGGATGGAAAGGACTGAACTGAAACCGAGGCTCGTGAACAGATAAACGTCTGAGTCAATCTAGTGCAAAGCAACACAGGACTTCATCAAATATCGTCAAATTTCATCAAATATCATATCGTGCCAATTACATTCAAACTTCAATGTGTACTTTACATTCATACTCTAATGTGTACTTTACGTGGGCGTGGATGTACACAAATGTCATAAATTATTATGTGTCAAACATTTTATTTGTTTCCTCTAATAAACAACGTGGTTCATCTTTAAGTTTTTGCTCCGTTATTTAGATACTACGGCAAATAATCCAACAAATCAGTGCTGTGCTGGTTTGATTGACATGTTGCTATGGTAACTAGTGTCTCCGGTGGAGTCGGACCTTCATATCTTCCATTTATTCAATATGTTTATAGTTTTACCTGAGATTCACTCAGTCGTGTTACGTGTTTGTCATATGATTTTGTTTATGGTAAAGTTTTCGCGTCCGTATGCTAACAGTTAGCTTCCATTACGCTCCGCTGGCATCACCGCCATTCGTACAAATATGGTTGCATCCCATTTTTGGCTCCCACAATGTCGTCCAAGATGACACTGATATATACCGTCTATGGCACAGACTGTCCTCAAAAAGTTGAGCCATTTCTGTTAATGTTACAGTGTTTATGTTGTGTTTTGTTCTTCTTCTATTCTTCCACCACATCAGTTGTACTGTGCTACAGCGCCCCCACAATTCCCAGTGGCACTGCTTGGTTTTCTATGTTGAAGATGGATCCATGAGCCCCTTGAATAAAGGTGTAACACAATGTACGCTGAGCCCGGTCAGAACGGCCCCCTCTGTATAAAGGGTAAATGGACCTCAAGAGTGGTTCAGAAGACCCTTGATGAAGAATTTCCTGTGGACCCACCACCTGCAGGAAGGGTTACAAGTGTGTGGTTTCAGTGGCAGCTGAAGGCGGGGGCCTGGGTGGTCCAATCCCTGGTTGCCAAAACTAGCTCTGACTGGGAGGAGACCCTGGGGCAGACCCAGGACATGCTGGAGGGACTGTCTTTCAGCTGGCATGGGAACGCCTGGGGGCCCCCCAGAGGAGATGCAGGAGGGGGCTGGGGAGAGGGAAGTCTGGCTGCCCCCCCCAAGAAATAAAATAAGACCGTTCCTGGGACTGAGCAGTGTGGAGAATGGGGAGTGATGACATTCCTGTGGTCTCGCAGTGCATTATGGGACCAGACTGGCTCGAGTGGATGCGACAGATTCTCCAGCCCTGTTCAGCACAACTGGAGCCACCTAGCGGTGACAGCTGGGTGGGGCTGTGGGGCTATAAATAATAATAATAATAATAATAATAATAATAATAATAATAATAATAATACAGTGCTGTATACGTGTTACATACATTTCCTGCCATTGTCACAAAGCAGAATTCTGGTTTTTTTTTTTTAAACAGCTGCACAGTGTCATTAAAGAAGCGACAACAGCTGAATCTCTGATGTCAAAGACTTAATCCTTCCTCGAGGATGAAGCAGCACCGAGATTAAATTCTCTCAGAGACGGAATGAGAGAAAACCTCCAGTGTGGCTTAAAGAGCCAAACGGCAAAAATCGCTTCTTCGACACCACACGATACATAAACAAATGCAATGTTCATCCTCATGTAGTTTGAGTCTGGCGACTACATCAAATGTTACATTAAAACTAAAAACCAAAAAAATCCAGAAGCAAAAACATTAAACAGTACGCACGAATCTAACCAAACTCGATTCCCAAATTAGCAGTAAAGAAGAACGGACTCATTACAAAAATCAGCATTAAAAAAAAAAAAAAAAAAAAAAATCAAAGTGAACAAACTTCAGTGGCGCGTCGTTAAAATGAACATAAACTGTCAAAATTAAACCATCGGGGTTCTCTGCGTTTGGACGTCTTCAGTATTAAATCAACATAGTGGTGTCGTTGTGGCCTTGTGTTTATTATACAGTGGTGCCTCGTTCTACCGACGCTTCCCCTACGAAATGGTCGCAGTACAAAAAAAAAAAAAAAAAAGGCCAAAAATGCGTCCCGGAAACCGCAAAAAACATCACGTTACAAAAGAGATAAGACTCTGAAGTGACTGACGTTCCCGCTAGCTAGCCAATATCAGCCGCTACCAACGTAGCAACGTGCTAACAATAAAGTAGCCTCAGACGTCGGTAAACGAAAGCCTACAAAACACTTCGTGAAGCCCACGAGATGCGTGTATGACACTGAGCTGAGACACAGCATCAACCATGTCATAAGTCAAGGTCAGAAGACATTCGACATCATTTTTACAACTAATTTCATGCTTCCTTTTCATTTAATTAACATAACTTCCTTTTCATATAATAATGAATAAGGGGCGACACGGTGGTGCGGTGGGCAGCACTCGTGCCTCACAGCTAGAAGGTCCTGGATTGAACCCAGGACCAGCAGAAAGACTGTGGTGGGGTCTTTGTGTGGATTTGTCTGCGTGGGTTCTCGCCGGGTTCTCAGGCTTCCTCCAAAAACATGCGCTAGGGAGTGAGGTGAATTGGTCGCTTTAAAATTGTCCATAGGTATTAATGTTGTCCGTCTCCACGCGTCACCCTGCGATGAAGTGGTGACTCATCCAGGGTGAACCCTGCCTTCACCCCAAGTCAGCTGGCTCCAGCCCCCCCTCACCCCCCCGTCATCTTTGGCCTTAAACTGTAAAGAGCCTCGAGATTAGGCCTCGGCGACATATTGATTTTATCAATTCTATTTTTTTGTTGTATACAATTAAAAAAATAAAAAATAAAAATACAAAATGAGGTTTTTCTCCTCTTGCTACCGTGCACCTTTAGCCTCGAGGGGCTTCCATAGCTTCCTCCTCCCCCTTGTTTCCTTAACAAAGACACACATACATCAACAACATGATGCTAATGCTAACGAGAACTTTGTTCCTAGAACGGACACGTATGGTCAGTGGTTTGGATCTGGTTTGTGTTCGCAGTGACAGATGTGGAACAGGTCACTGAACGATGCAAAGTTTGTCAAAAGCCCATTGAAACAAACAACAACAAACTTATTCCGGCATCTAAAACAGAGACAAACTCCTCAACTTAAAAGAGACCAACAACAAACTCCAACTTAGAAGACCGCTACCACCGGCAAAGTCCTCAACTTAAAAGCAGCTTACCGTTTTGGAATCATTTACTCAAGGCACCACGTTTGACAAGAAAGGGTCACGATGGAAAGCGATCACGTAGCGGTCGCGCTGCCATCGTTAAAGATATTGTATCCATATACACAGTGGAAAAGACTGGGTTTATCCACTTGCTGAAGACTACAGACCCCAGGTATGTGCTACCTAGACACGTGTTTTGCTGAAGTTGCCTTGGTTTTGTACTTTATATGCTGTTTGTTGGATTTTTGAGCTTCACAAAAATGCTGAGAAGATGCACAGTAACCAGGTAAGTAAAGTCAAATCCAAACATTCCCTGCACTGATCACCATGACTTTCTCCACCAGCTGATGCAGAACTAATCTAAACGTAGTGTTGCTGATGAAGAGCAGCAGCCCGTCATACACTTCAAATCTAATTATAGACACATGTGACCAATGGAAGTGAAACTGTTTGCGTGTTGACTTTCAAAACAGACACTTTTCATTTTTTGGAGTTTTACAAGTTTGAGACCCGTCCGTTAATACTGTTCAGGTCCGTTTTCCCAGTTTCTTTCCATTTTCCCGTTGTTTCACTCACCACCCTCATCAGAAAGACAAACACCGGCTGCAATTAAAACTGGAATTATTTTTTTTTCCTGTTGTCAACAAACTCGGACAAAGATTAAGAGGTGACACCATTTCCTGTTTCCAGGACCTTGTTATCAATTATTTAGTATAAAATGTGCTGCTGTTCAAAAATCCAGCGTTTGTTGACCACTTTCCGTGATGTCGAAGACAGAAAATGGATAGAGTTGACATTATTTTCACATTTACAGTCTTTAACTAAAGGAAGGAAAAGCGTTTGATGCCGATTAATGTTAGCGTGGTAGCTAACACCGTTTCCCACTGTGCTCAAAAGAGACCTACGTGGTGATGTGGAAGGATCACGGATATGGTACAGTGGTACCTCGGACGACGAGTTTAATCCGTTCCAGCGTCACGCTCGGTATCCAAAGTGACTTTCTCCATAAAAATACATGTAAAACCAATTAATCCGTTCTGGACCCACAACAAACTCCCATATAAAGTATGTAAACACACCCCTACCTGCACATTAAACAAAGTCCATTTAAATGTAAAAATATAAGTCTTTACACATTTAAAAACAAATGACATTAGTTACTGATGAAAACAATGAACCAAGTGTAAAAAAAATAATCAAAAACATGGTCACCAGAACATTCCACAGGTTCTGTTAAATTCTACAAAGCAGCTAGAATTTTCTTTAGTTACACAAGTTTAAATTAGAAACAAAAATATACATTTTAATGGAAAATAAGTCATTTTAGTCTATATCACTTTATGTCATGAGTGTTTTTACTGCCACAAAATGAAAAAACAACAAATGGGTATTAATCAAAATTAATCCACAGTGACTGATTAATCAGATTAAAAATTTTAATATCATTTGACAGCCATAATTTATAGTTTAGGTCAGAGTTATTAGAATTTTTTTGGTTCTCACGTTTTCTCTTGCTCTGCTTATAATTCATACTTTTTACAAAGTTAAACTGGGTCTTATTCGTGCTACTCGAGCTCCTCCGTTCTCCCTCGTGTGCACGAGACGCTAATGTGACCCAGATGTCTGTAAACTTTACCGAGTCATGGCGAACGAGGAGGCAACGCCCTTCAGAACCGGCCGTCTGCCCCCTGTAGGAGATTACCGTCTGAAACCCCGTCGCTTCAAACGCCACCTTAAATCCAGAGACCATCCATGAACAGGTGTGTGTGTGTGTGTGTTTTCGGCCTCTCCTCTGCTGTCAGACCTGGAGCGTGTCACTGTTACCACACCAGAGTGGACATCCCACCGGTCGACGCCACCGTCACACCTCCGCAGCCGTACGAGTGCATCCGGCATCACGTAAACAGACTTTTTGCAGACGTAGAGCGCTTAATACATTTTTTCGACCACCATCCAAAGTGAGGTTTATGCCGCAGCTGTGCCGAGTTAACAGTATTGGTAATTACCACCATATTTAAGTTTCTGAAATGGATATTCCACCAGTACTCACAAGCTCTTTAATCAAAATTAGATTTTAAATGCTAAAATAATTGTTGTGTCCCATGAATTTTCAAATTTACTGTCAAATTACAGGCGTTTACAGTGGAAACCCCGGGTTACAAGTCCTTCGGCATACAAAATATTTGGGTTACGAGGAAGACGGGCAAAATTTTGTACGAGCTCATGAGCAAAAAGTTCGGGTTACGAGTAAAATAATTCTTCTCGGCTGCTCGCGACAGACCGGAAGCTTCGAAGTGAAACTCCCGCTGTATTGTGCTTCATATTTGTGCCATTTTTTCACCCGAAATAGTGCTCCATTTTGTGTTTTTTCATCATGGGACCTAAGGAGGATGCTAGTGGTGAAAAGTAAACCCGTAATACATCGTTGATGCGGGTGAAACACAAGTGACCGACTTGGCAAAGGAACACGGTCGAAGTGTCTCCACCAGGCGGCTCGTTCCGATCGGAGGCTGCCGAAGAGTTTGTTAACCTTCGTCAACAACGGAGTTCACTTCCTCGACAAGCATTTGAATGTGACGAGGCGGGGCTCGTCTGGAAGAAAACGCCACGGAGGACGTTCATCACTGCCCAGGAAGAAGCTGCCATTTAGTCCGTGTACGTCCTGTCGCCATCAAGCCTCCGTCGCCAAGCTAAGGTGTCTTTATAAATCATTTTTAGAAATAATTTCAGATAATTAACAACTTCCTTTAAATAATAATGGATAAGTGTGCAGGTACGGGTGTGTTTACATACTGTATATGGAAGTTTTTGTGGGTCTTGTAACAGATTAATTGGTTTCACATGTATTCCTATGGGAAAACCCGTCCCATCTTACAAATTTTTCGCTTCACGAGCGTGACGCCGGAACCCGGGGTTCCACTGTACTTGCCTTCCTGAACAGAAACCGTTTTAGTGGTTGAATGTGATGCTTGATTAAATCGCTGACTCGTAAGACATCCAGTGTGTAGGCTCGAATTTGGGAATAAAAACGTGAATTCAGTTCGATACCACTCATTCCTGTTCAAAAACGATAAACTACTGAGAACTGACTGAAAAGCAAAAAAGTGGATAAATGCATTTCTGGACACATCTGTCGAGATCACTTGGGGAATCTGAAAAATGGAGGTACAGTTAGACTGTAGCGCCAAATGGACTTTGTGGTTAGTTACAGTTGTCCAGTGGCGGCTACGTGACACGGTCATGCTAGGGCCAACTGCGGATCTCGTCTCAAAATTTACCCATGAAGCGATATTTCTACTCAACTTCCAACGTTTCACCAGGAGGCGTGACACAGTTTACGGACAGTTAGTGGATGTAACGCCAGTATGTGAGCACATCTCCAACAGGCTTAGTCCCATTTTCTGGGATCCAATAAATTCAGCAGCTTCCGACTAAATGTGTAGACGTACAGTAAACAGAACCAGAACCAAAAAGTTGCTAGCACTCTGTGGTAACAACCAACTCTGTTTTTATTGCAGAACGGCTCCACGTTTCCAGTCGTAAGACGACGTCAGGAAAGGGACACGGCATTGTCCGCCCAGTGTTTCTGCTCATTTTAGTACCTGGACGATGAAGGTCTTGTCCTGGAATCCGGGCGTCAGTCCCAACATGCTCATGTACGACGCCTCGTTAATGAAGTTCTCAATCCCGTGGAAAACTCCGCGACCAGTGGCTGAGATGCGTCCGTGGATACCTCCCTGGCTGATGGGCTTCCCAGTCACGCAGGCGTGGGCGTTGATGTCCTGCACACACACACACACACACACACACACACGTCTGGGTAAAATAATAAAAACACACCAATGGCTTCTGAAAGACTTCTGTGACGACCGTAGTCTGTACAGATCAACCAGTCTGTGTTTGCAACTGGACAAAGTGAATGTGACATCATCCATTTGTTCGTGAAGGGATGTTTTCCAGATTCATAGGACACTCGACTCTTGTGAAATTGTAAATTCAAGCCCATTTTTCTTCTGCACTTTATTGTATTATGTAAATAATCCCACCTGTAAAATATGTACATAATCCAGCTCCAAAGCAACATTTCTTCTGGCGGCCCTTATTTTTTAATTTTTCTCTTGGGTGTGTGTAGAGGTCGAGGGGCAACCAGGGCTGTTCATTGAGGCCAATGCAGAAATAACTAAAGTTGTAATTTCACTATTTAGCCACTGGGGAACCGATCGTCCGGCTCCAAGACGCTTTTTTCACAGATGCATGTGATTCCATCTGAAAATACAAAGCCAATAAAAATTTTTTCATGGTCTCAAACATTTTATTTGGATCCTCTAACAAGTAACGTGATGGTCCATCTTTAACTTTTTTGTTCTGTTAAGATATTACAGCAAATAATGCAACAAAAATATAGGCGACACGGTGGTGCAGTGGGTAGCACTCGTGCCTCACAGCTAGAAGGTCCTGGGTTCAATCCAAACACCGGGTGGTGG
>JAQQAE010023422.1:0-10044 GCA_029823295.1 Pseudamia nigra
TGTCCTTTTATTGTGTCCAGCCTAAGACACACCTGTGTAATAATCATGCTGTCTAATCAGCATCTTGATATGTCACACATGTGAGGTGAATGGATTATCTCACTCACCAACACAGATTTAGACAAATTTGTGAACAATATTTGAGAGAAATGGACCTATTGTGTCTATAGAAAAAGTCCTCAATCTTTAAGTTCAGCTCATGATAAATAGGAGCAAAAACAAAAGTGTTGCATTTATATTTTGTTCAGTGTATTCTGTGTCTCTTGACAGATATGTACATGTACTTTTACTTTGTGGCTAAAAGCTCTGTACATTGCAAGGGTTTCCGACCCCTGATGTTGTGTGTGTTGGTTAATCGGCCACTCCAGGGTCTTTATGATGTGGGATGTGAGGGCCACATCATAAAGACCCTGGAGTGACAAATGTGAGCACCATCAGTCTCTAGTTATTAAGCTTAGCTACAGTTTCCAGTGTCTGACCTCTGACCTTTTCCAGTGGACCTGTCTGGAGCAGTAAAGAGTTTCTATCAGAGAGTTCCCTTCCAGAAGATGGTTTCATATTCGGTTCGGAGTCGAGTCAGTCTGAGCAGAAAATCACCTCTGTCCGAAGGGTAAAACTGATCACCAAACCTCCCCCAATCCACATAAAATTGACCTCTGACCTTTGATGTGTCCATTCACATGACATCTGTGATTTCAGGTTCATGCGGTGTGAGCGCAGCTGTGACGAGGATCCATGTTGTCGTGGGATCGGATTCGTCCGTGACACAAAGTCTCTGGGTGAGTCGGAGATCTGTGACTGCTTTAATCACCTGTACAGTGCCCATCAAACGTCTGGACACCCCTCCTTATACAGTGTTTATTCTTTATGTGTATTATTTTCCACATTGTCCATCAATACTGAACAAACACATACAGAATTATGCAGGAAACAAAAAACCCAGAGCATGTTTTATATTTTGGATTGTCTTCTACACAGTCCTCATGAGGGATAGTTTCATCATCGTGTTTGATAGGTTTGGTGACTGCACATGAAGACACAGTCAAAGTTGTTGAGATTTTTCCATAGACTGTCTATAAAAGATGTTTAAACCCTTTTTGGCTTCACCCCCAGATTCCTGAAATCATTTGAAACTCACTCTGATCCAAAAATAAACTTAGATGTGGAATATGAAGAAGCTGAGGTGAATGAAATGAAACAGTGAAATGAAACACCTGTCTATCAAAGTGCCTTTGTACTTAATTATGTCCAAGTATGGTTGTGTTGCTCATCTAAAACTCCCTCCTTGAATCGCCACCTTACCATAGTGAAGGGGTTGGTGTGCCTGAGTGATCCTAGGAGCTATTTTGTCTGGGGTAATTCACCCCTGGTAGGGTCTCCCAAGGCAAATTGGTCCTAGGTGACAGGTCAGACTAAGAGCGATTCAGAAGACCCTTATGACTATGTCTTCCTGTGGGCCCCCCACCTGCAGGAAGGGTCTGAAGGGTCCGCTGCTGTGTGGTTTGGGTGGCAGCTGAAGGCGGGGGCCTGGGTGGTCCAATCCCTGGTTGCCTAAACTAGCTCCAGCTGGGAGGAGGCCTTGTGGCAGACCCAGGACAAGCTGGAGTGTATGTGTCTCTCAGCTGGCCTGGGAACGCCTGGGGGTTCCCCGAGAAGAGCTGGAGGAGGTGGCTGGGGATAGTGAAGTCTGGGCTTCTCTGCTCAGGCTGCTGCCCCCGAGACCCTGACCAGGATAAGTGGAAGATGATGCATGAATGGATGGCTCATCTAAACTGACTAATTATATAAAACTTCATGCTGTAAACTAAGTGTGTTTCCATCACCTCAATTAAATGTGCATTTTCTTTCGAGATGTAAAAGCCTCAAATGTCAAAAAAGTTTGAAATTTCACATCAAAAACTTTGTCACTTAAAGGTGCAGTCTGCAATGTTGGAAAGTAGTTATTAGCCGATGATTAGACAGGTGACCTGTCAGTTAACACAGCTTACAACCTCAGCACTCACTTGCAGAGTTGAAAACAGTCTCAGCAGTAGCTAGCATCTGTATGGTATCTAACCACGGGACGACTGAGGAGAGACAGTCTGCATTTCAGATTCCTTCAACATCTGGCACAGGTAAGAAAAGAACGTATTAGATTGACAACTGTGAGGTTATAAGCCGTGTTGACTGGCAGGTCACCTGTGTAATCATTTCAGTCCAACATGAATGATAAGCTACTAGTGAGTTTACCAACATCTCAGACTGCACCTTTAAAATAGCTGGAAAAGTCTGCTGTGTCCAAAAAAGTGAATGCGCATCAGTTGATGGAAACATGAAGTAAATAACAAATGGGAAAAATGCGGAAATGACATCAGACACTTGTATCGGCAGCAGCTAATCTGCGGAGCTAAGGCTATAACGCGATCTATGCGTCTCCTCTGAGTACGTTGAACACATTCACATAACCCACAGTGATGCCATGGTAACCGTCTGCAGAGACACAGCGGCAGGAAGAAACTAACATGGGTTTCATTTCCTTCAACTTCGCAACAGAAACAGATGGATTCAGACCAATGCTGTGTTAAGGACACGTCCATTCACTGGTACGCACTTAAAATCTAGCGCCCCCATCTGTTTGCCATGGATAAGCACCTACAAAGATTCACAAAAGGTAGTTGTTGGAAACAAATACAGATCAAATTATCAAATTTCTGAAAATTTTATTTAAAATGTGTTATGTTTGTGAATAAACCCAGCAATGTCACAGAGGTTGAAACGAACCCGTCGTTTGTACCACGATGTTTATTTCTGATCTGAACTTGGACATTTTAACATGACACGCTACTGTTGGATTCAGCCCCTAGTGGACGCTGACGGCACTGCAGGTGACGACACGAATGCATTTAACTCATAGCTCAGACACAGAGGTTGGATTTTTCACATTCATCTTCATTTCTTAAAATAAGGTGTCGGACCCACAGGCCTGTACAGTTTAATGTGTATTTTAACATTTAATGTGCATTTTAATGTGTTTAATGTGTATTTTAACATGTTCAATGTGTATTTTACTGCATCTAATATGTATTTTAACATGTTTAATGTGTATTTGAATGTGTTTAATGTGTATTCTAAGATGTGTATTCTATGTATTTGGATGTTTTTTAATATGTATTCTACTTTGTTCATTGTCTGTTTTCTGGTGTACTGTATTTTCTCTTTTTCAGGTGGTTCAGACGTGGTGTGCGTGTCTCTGATTAGTCTCGGCGTTCAGACGTGCAGTGATGAGCACCAGACATCGTGGAGGGCTCAAGACTGCAGCCCGTCGGAGGTCCACAGTAAACCGGAGCCGTTCGGATGGTTCCAGAAACCCGGTATTTAACGCTGGTGACCAGTGAATGATCCTTTAATTGGAAACAGTGACAAACACATGCACTAGTGTAAAAGTCATCATTTCTTTTGTATTTCAGTGAATCAGTGGAGTTCATCTCCGGGTCTGTGTCCTGAATTCAACCTGCCTGAACTCAGAAACAATGGTAAAACAGAAGGAAACACATTCACATCATTTATAAAAATAAAACAAAACATTTACTTTAAATGAATGAATCTGCGCTGTCTATTACGGTATTTATTAATTTCAGTTCATTCTTTAGATTATTGTCTTCATTTATACTCATTTTAAACATTGTTTTGTGTATTTCACGTTGATATTTATCATTATTATTAATATTATTATCATTGTGTTGTTAATGGGATTGCTGAGTCATGTATCAAGCCCACTAATGTCGTCTTCAGTCTTTCATATTCTTCTACTTCTTCCACTTCTGTACGTTTTTTGTCATGTAACTACTCCTACATTTTTTGTCAGATTCAAACCATTCAAACTTCACATTGTTCATCTTATTCAGGACATCTCTGATTTTGCATTTCATAATTCTATCCTTTATCATTTTTAAAACATTAAGCTTTTTGACACATGAAATGAATGTCCAACAGAATGTGTGGTTACCATGGCAATGACAGAGCTCTGATTACTACTCCAGTGAATAGTTCATTTAACTCTTGCAAGTTCAACTATTTTGACTCAGCAATCCCACCCCATCTCTTCGCAGACTGACAATTTTCTACTTATTATTTTTGTTCATTTACTAGATTTATTTTACATTCTTTACTTTAATATTTGGTTCATTTTTATTAACTCTGTTGTTATAATAATTTTTTCCCTGGGTTCTGGACTATTTTTTCTTACTGATTATGCTGACTTTGTTTAATATTTTGTTCATTTTGTTTATTTCCTTGATGTTTTTTTTGTTCCTTTTGTTGATTATTGTGTTCATTTTTGTTCTTCTTTGATTATTTTATTATAATGTTTATATTCATTTTCTCTTATTTTGTTAATTTTTCTTAATTTTACTAATTATTTTGCTCACATTTTCAATTAATTAGGATCATTTTTGCTCCTTTTGTTGATTTTTTTTTGTTCAATTTTGTTGGTTCTATTTTTCTTTTTGTTGATTTACTTCATTATTTTCCTCATTTTTGCTCCTGTTGTTGATTATTGTGTTCACATTTGTTCTTTTTTGTTTTTTGATTATGTTTATGTTAAGTTTGTTCATTACACTGATTATTTTGATCACTTTTTGATTTAATCTGGATCAGTTTTGCTCATGTTGTTACTTATCCTGGTGGGGGTTTTTTGTTCAGTTTTGTTGGTGTTTTTGTTCTTCATAAACTATGAAACCAAGAATAAAAATATTTAAAACGAACAGACATCTGTAAAAGCAGTGAATTCTTATGTACTTGTGTATTATTGAACCTGATGTTGATCAAACCATGTATTTTTGTTCAGTGTCATTGGATCGTTGGATTCCCCTTTCTGATTCGTCCATCCTTGTTGATCCCACCTTCTCCACATATGATGTCATCCACCTGAGCCAAGACATCGCTTCAGACCAGGATGCAACACGGGATTGGTGTCTGCATGGTAACCACACCTCCTGACGCAGGTCACGCCCTTTGACCTCATTCAGTCCTGTTAACGCTTGTGTCTGTGCACTTCCTGTCAGCCTGTCAGGAGGCGGAGTCATGTGTCGCCGTGACGCTCAGCGAGGTGGACTCTGCCGTTCGCTGCGTCCTCTACCCTGACACTCGAGTCTGTGGGCTAAGCTCCGCCCCCAGTTCACTGAGCCCCGTCTCTTCCTGCTGGCTGGTCATCAGAGAGCCTGCCCCTCAGGTGTACCTCAGGACAGGTGAGACAATCACTGCACAGGTCAATGAGCCTGAACACAAATGAGCCAATCAGAGCAAAGATAAATGTACTTGAGGAAAAATGAGCCAATCAGAGTACAGATCAATGTTCCTGAGTTGAAAATGTTCCTGAATGGTTGATATTTCCCTCCTTTTCAGAGCGGTTGCCATTGGTTACATCTGTCACCATCCCCGGCCATGGGATGCTGCAGGGCGTCACTGTCGAAACAGCTCTGGGCTCTGACAAAAAGACTGTTGTTCAGTTCCTCGGAGTCCCGTACGCTCAACCACCAATAGGATTGCTCCGTTTCACAGCAGCTCAGCCAGCTAATTGGACAGGGACCTGGGATGCCACGAAACCACGGTAACCACTGCAGACAGAAAGTGTTTCAGAACTCTGTGAAGGGAAGAGCTCATGATTATTACATTAAATACAAATCAGAACTAAATACTTTTTCACAGCACTTTACGTACGGTACACATATACACATGCAAATATACACGTACCTACAGTATAACATACATACAGTAAACATGCACAGTTTGCTTTGATTTCATCCTGTTTCATAATAGTTCTATGATGCCATAATTCCTGATCCTCATCAGATCTGCTAAAAAAGATGCAGGCTTACATTCTGTCCGTTTGTCCTTCAGTCCCAGTTGTGTCCAGCCTGGTGATGTGGACTCTGCTGCCTCCAGTGAGGACTGCCTCTACCTCAACATCTTTAGTCCAGCTGGTCTGGTGAGTGCACATGGATAGGATTCAAAGCCGAGTTTACGCAGTCCGCACCGTTATGATCCTCAGTGTGGACGGTGCTTTAGAGTCTAAACACACTCAAAATGAGGATGGATGAGCACAAAAACACGTTTCAACAGGAAAAGACCGGGTGTAGAACCTGTGGTGATGCTGCTGAACTTTTTCCACGGTCGATGAATGTGTTATCAAGATGTTTGAACACCATCCCCACAGTTTGTTGAGCAAAACGAACAAAATGTACAAAACCAGAATAAACAATGGACTGAATTAAAGGAAATAAACAAAAATGAACAAAATATCAAACAAAATTAGAAAAACTGGAGTAAAAATGCACTAAATAATTGAGAAAATGCACAAAATCTGAAGCAAAATTTGAAAAGACTGAATAAACCCATCAAGAATATGAACCGAAAATCTGCAAAAATTAACAAAACTAAAGCGAAATAAGTGAATAATATAGAAAAATAGATAAAATGAACAAAAACTGAATGAAAATCCACAATAATGCACAAACCTGTCAAGAAAATGTTCAAAAATGTACAAAGCGAGCAAAAAAAAATACTGAACAAAGAGGGGAATAAATAATAAACAAAATGAGAAAAACTGACATCAAAATCCTTTGACTAGTCAAGAAAATGAACAATAACTGAGTAGAAATCAACAAAAATGAACAAACTAATCAGTAAACGTATCGAAAGTGGACAAATTACAAAGAATATGTATGAAAATGAACCAACACGTAATAAAGTGTCCATGAAAAATACTAAAATGTCCATATGCTTCAAGGTTTGACGTGTTGTTCATCCTCCACATCACATTAACATCAACAAGGTCATTTTTTCCAGAGAACTGTCACTCACTGGACATTTTCTGTTTCCGGGTTTCTTCAGAAGAGCCGAGCCCCTGTCCTGGTTTTCTTCTTTAACCCATCGTCCAATCAGAGCCCAGGGCTGCTGGATGGCTCCGCCCTTGCCGCTCTCGGGAATGTGGTGGTGGTCACGGCCAGCTATCGCACGGCGGCGCTGGGATTCCTGAGCACAGGTAACGACGACACAAAAACCACACAAATTCACATTTATGACATTAACATGAATTTAACATTAAAACTGAGCCCAATGTTTGATTTTAATTAATTTTGTTCATTATTTTATTCATTTGGTGTCATTTTTCTTCATCTTTTCTGTATTTTTATTATTTTTTCATTTTGGCCAATTTTTGTTCATTTTATGTTAGTTGTCTTTTGCTATTTTGTTCATTTTTTCTATTTTCTGAGTTATTTTTGATATGATTACTTTTGTAGTATTTTGTTCATTATTATATAAATTTCTGGTTCATTGTTGCTTATTCTGTTTATTTTTTGCTCGGTTCATTCATTCTTGATTATTTTATGGATTATTTTTTCCATATTTGGTCATTTTTTTTCCTTATTATTGGACAATTTTATAAATCATTATGTTTTTACTTTTTTGTTCAATTTATGTGATTGTTATTTTTTAATTAATTTTTGACTAATAAAACAATTGTCAGTAATTTAAATTCATTTTTTTCTTTATTTTGTTCATTTTATTGATTACTTTGTCACTTTTTGATAACTTTTTCTTTATTTTATCATTATTGGTTAATATTATGAATTATTTTCTTCAATATGTAGTCAATTTTTATTGTTGTAACTCTTCTAATTTTGTGGGTTATTTTGTTCATTTTTATATGATTACTTTTAATTTTTAATTACTTTGGTTGATCTTTTTTGGTTTATATTGCATCATTTTGCTCATTCTAGTTTCTCTTTCTAGATTTGATTAAGTATGTGATTAGTTCTTGTTCATTTTATTGATTACTTTGTGTATTTCTAGTCGGTTTTGTTCATATCGTCTTCATCCGTGTGCAGGTTCGTCCGGTCTCCATGGAAACTATGGCTTGTCGGACCAGGAGGCGGTGCTCCGCTGGGTCCACGCCCACATCTCGCTGGTGGGTGGAGACAAAGGGAGAGTGACGGTGGGGGCGGAGCGTCAGGGAGCCGACGTCAGCAGTCTTCACCTCCTGTCGTCGTCATCATCGTCGACTCCTTTGTTCCAGCGAATCGTCCTCATGGTCAGAAAACAACATTTGTTAATTTTACACTGTTTTCATTTTCTCTCGTTGTTTACTTGTTTGTTTTGTTTATCACAGGGCGGCTCGGTGTTCTCTCCCTCTCTGGCGTCATCTCCCTCCACCTCCAGTCGTCTCACCATTGATCTCGCCACCGAGCTCGGATGTGTGAGCTCTGACCCCAACAACGATGGTCACATGATCTCCTGCCTCAGGGCGGCGCCGCTGCAGAAACTCAACGCTGCTCAGACCAAGGTAGGAGCAGATCACATGACCAACGCAGAGCAGAACATGTGATCTCCTCCATTATGTTCATGATTTTTCCCCCTCCTTTCCTGATTTTCATTCATATTTTCTTAGTTTTCATAATTTTCTTCATTATTTTCCTTCATTTGTTAATTATTTTCATGATCTTTTCCCTGTTTTCTTGATTTTTGTTCATTTTTCTCCAGCTGTTGTCCGTCAGCGGTCCGTTCCAGTCCTGGTCTCCGATCCGTCATCCCAAGTCCCAGGGGTTCCACAGAGTTGACGTCCTGTTGGGAACATCAGACCACGATGGACTCATCAGCCGAGCTCGCAGGATAAAGGTCACAGTATTATTAAATATCACAACATGTTTTGAGTCCACCATCTCCATCTTCTTCATCTTCAGCTTTACAGTACTGTCATCTCCATCTTTGTCCTCATTTCCATTTCCATCCTCATCTTCATCTCCATCACTGCCTTCATCTCCATTTTCATCCTCATCTGCATCTCCATCTTGTATCCTCACCTCCATCTTCATATTCATCTTCATCTCCATCTTTTTCTCCATCCTCATCCTCACCTCCATCTCCACCCTCATCTTCATCTCCATCCTCATCCTCACCTCCATCTCCACCCTCATCTTCAACTCCATCTTCATCTCTGTCTCATCTTTATTTTAATCTCTATCTTACATCCTCACTTCCATCTTCATCTCCATCTTTTTCCCCATCCTCATCCTCACCTCCTTCTTCACCCCCTTCTCCACCCTCACCTCCATCTCCACCTCCATCTTCATCCTCATCCTCCTCTCCATCTTCATATCCATCTCCATTTTTTTCTCCATCTCCACCCTCATCTTCATTTTCATTTCCCTCCAGGACTTCGAGGCTCTCCAAGGTCGGACTGATGGTAAGACGGCGTTCTACGAGGCTTTGACTCGCTCTCTGGGCGGAGTCAGGGGGAGTGGCCTCTTGAAGGAGGCAGCGTCCTGGTTCTACTCTTTGGATCACAGCCCCTCCCCCTCCGGGTACAACCTTTTCTCTAGAGCCCTGGACAACGCCACCAGGTGAGACTCGACCGGTGGACGTAGACATCGGGATAAGCAGATAACTCATCATCATTAAATATTACCACATATACATCACAATGACAGTATTTACAGATTCATCATGGTGCTATGTTTTCTCAGAGACCTGTTCATCATCTGTCCCAGTCTTCAAATGGCTCAACACTGGTCAAAGAGCAACGCCAACGTTTACCTGTATCACCAACCTGCGTCTGAGAACAGGTTGGTCTGAAAGTGGTATATTAAATGTGGAAATGCTTAGAAGGTGGTTATAGAGAGCAGAAATGTGGATCCACACAGGAGGCCGGAGTTCATGTCCAGTGGCTGTTTCTGTGTGTTTTCTGTCTCACCCTCACTCTGACACTTTCCCTAAACCCAAGGAAGGTTTTTTTAAGCACAATGAAAGTGTAACTGAGGAGACTGTATCATTATCAGTGTGGGACAGAATGACATGCCTGGTCTGGTCCTGGATTAGTCGCTAAACAACTTAAACAACATTTACAAAGAAATAATCTGTTTGAAGAATTTCAGTCAGGATTTAGACAACACCACAGCTCCGAAACTGCACTGGTGAAAGTTATTAACATTCTTCTATTAGCTTCAGATAATGGACTAGTGTCAGTACTTGTACTTTTGGATCTTAGTGCTGCTTTTGACACTATCG
>JAQQAE010023423.1:0-10044 GCA_029823295.1 Pseudamia nigra
GTTTTCACTGAACTGCAGTCAGTGGGAAGGAATTCAGTGAAATCACCTGCTGAAGAGACTGGTGGGAAAGAAAATGTGCACCGTCTCGGCCCTTTGTGGCGACAATTGGACGCCCCTGCCTTAAAGCGTCCTCAGTTTGCACCTTTGAAACTTCTGGCGTGATTTTACACAGGCTGGTCATGTGACCAATCGTGCAGCCGTTCGTTCGCGGCAGCGGGGCTTTCGCTCCTTCAGGCGCATCTCGCTGACGGCTTTCGCTTCGCGATGTGTCTGACGCTTTGTGCCAAATTGAAAACTTCCAGTACTTTCCCTTCTCCTCCTAATTATTTCCTTGGATTCGATTCCAGGCCTCATTAAAGCGCTGTGTTGATCGGACGTTGCCAGGCAACCCAGTCACATGGAGCTCGCATCTCCCCGGGTTTTGTTACTGTGCGGGATTTACTTCAAGGTGAAAGTCAGTAAACACAGATCAGCCTGGAGGACTTATTAATATTCCAGTACGTCATTAGTACTCCATTAATACTCATTAATACTCCATTAATACTCCGGTACGACCCCACTGTAGATTTTTACTTCTGTGTGTCATAAATCTACACGCTGCTGATTGACTCAGGTCAGATTTGAGCTTTAACGTGTGACAGCAGTGGTGCTCAACGGGTGGGTCGGGACCCGACAGTGAGTCGCGGACGTGATCTGTGACGAGTGTTTTTTATTTTTTCGTTTTTTTTACGTGATCTTATTTTGGTTCTTGTTGTGCATTTTGCTGGTTTTGTTCATTTTGTCAAGTAATTAATTTTTTTTTTTAGTTTTTGTTAATTTTCCTGATTATTCTGTTAATATTTTGTGCATGCCGTGGTTTATTTTGTACATTTCTCTTCATACTGTGAATTATTTTGTTCATTTTTGTTCTTTTTTAAATTATTTTGTTAATTTTCTGAAGTGTTTTTATATTTTGTTTATTTTCTTGATTTTTCTGTTGATATTTTGTTCATGTTATGGTTTATTTTGTACATTTCTCTTCATACTGCGGATTATTTTGTTAATTTTTGTTCATTTTTTTTGGATTATTTTGTTAATTTTCTGAAGTGTTTAAAAATTTTGTTTATTTTCTTGATTGTTCTCTTAATATTTTGTCCATGTTATAGTTTATTTTGTACATTTCTCTACATACTGTGGATTATTTTGTTCATTTTTTGTTTTTTTTTATTTTGATACCTTTTGTTGCCCATTTTATTCATATTTTTGATTATTTTGTTAATCTTTTCTTTATTTCATGGTTTATTTTTGTATCATTTTGTGGCATATTTTGTTCATTTACTGCGTTCATTTTTAAAATTTTGTTTCTTTTCATTCATTTTGTTAATGATCCTTTTTTTTCTCCTTGTTTTTAATATTTTTTTTTAATTTAAGTTTCTTGAATATTTTCTTCATTTTTTGGTCATTGTTATATTTCTTTTATTTTCTGGATTATTTTGGTAATTTCTCCTCATTTTGTGGCTGATTTTGTTATTTTTTTCTTGTTTTATTGCTTATTTTATTTTCTATTCATTCTGTTAATCATTATCTCATTGTTTTTAATATTTTATATTTGTAAAAATGCTTACATAGTTTCCTGAATAGGCCATTTTTGTTAATTTTTGTAAAAAAAAAATCTTCATTTTTCTGGATTTTTTTCATTTTGTTGTTTTTTTTCATTTTGTTGATTGTTCTGTTAAGGTTTTGTTAATTTTTATGGCTAATTTTATTGATTTCCCTTAATTTTGTGGATGATTTTCTTCATTTTTTGGTTACTATGATTTTTCTTCATTTTGTTTCTGATCTTTTTTTCCTTTTTAATACTTTGTTCATTTTTTTTGCACAAACATGTTTACATTGTTCTTGACTTTTTCATGTTTTTTGGATAGTTTTTTTTTCATTTTGTTGGTTATATTTTTCGTTTTTTCATTACTTTGTGGCGTGGACTGATGGAAAAATGTCCATATTTAGAATTAGATAATAGAGGATGCATCTCATTTAAAAAAAAAAAAAAAAAAACAGTCTCATAATTTGGCCCAGGTTCTGCTTCATAAAATAGAACCGCAATCCGGTTCCGTTTCACGCTGAGTGCTGCTACAAAATCCAATTTTCATTGCCGAAAATGATAATTGGCAGTTGTGTGGTTTGATTCCACTGGTGTTGGAAGACGATCTGAAGATGCTTTTGAAAGCGTCGTGTCTGGATCAGCGCCGCGCTGCCAACTGGATCCGTTTGATGCTGTTTATTTGATGCTTTTGTTTTAAATATGAAGAAATGTGTTTGGACGTCCGGTGGGAACCCCCGACCCCCGTCACCTCAGACGGCTCTGTTCATCTGCACCTTCAGCCCTGCCTCTCGGTCCACTTCACCGCATCCGACTGACCCCACGCAGACACATTTCCATTTCTTGCAGCCGTAGATTCTGCTCGCTGTTGCTGGCGTGTGCAGACGTGGAAATAACTCAACGCCAGCTAAACGGGGAGTTAAAGTTACTGGAACCTCAACTTTTTATTGAGAGTGAAATCTATTAAAAAAATTGCAGCCTATTAGCGAGCGCCATGGAGCTTTACTGCAGGGTGATAAAATATCCATGACTGAATATTGCCAAATAAAGTTTTAATTACTCACATTTAGACAGATAGTTGAGATTATAAAGCTCCATAAGCAACAAAACTCTGCCAAAAGAGCTCATAAAACGACATAAAACATCTCAAAAGGACACAATGAGAACATCAGTCACTGAGCTGGCAAAGTGTGATGGAGGTAAAGACCATCCATCCATCCATCGTCTTCCGCTTATCCGGGTCAGGGTCTCGGGGCAGCAGCCTAAGCAGCGAAGCCCAGACTTCCTTTTCCCCAGCCACCTACCTTCAACTCCTGTGTTGCCCCTGACAACATGGCTCCTAGTATCACTCAGGCACGCAAACCCTGCACCAGGATAAGGTGGCCATTCAAGGAGGGGATCTTGGATCTTAGAATATTAATATTTCAGAAAAATCTGGTGATGATGCTTTAACGGATGAGGCTTGTGCTTGGTGGAGGTTTGCTGCGGTCATCGTCGATCCGTGTGGTTCATTTGGCTGTAGATGAACGGTGGTTATTGATCTGGAATCTTAATTCTGGAGTGTTTTCATTGGTGGATCTTATCGTCTGATCTTTCATCAATTCATGGCCGTTGACTTTCCTTTGAACTCGGGAACACGCTGTAAATCATGTAAAATGTAAAGACCGTTACTCAGATTCAGATGTACTTTATTATCCCAATATTGTCCCCAAATTAATCCCAATACTGGGAAATTACAACTATCCCTAAGGCATTACCGTTGGAAAGTAAAGTGACAACGTCTGAAGAGATTTAGCAGGTTCAGTCATGTGTTAAGTGCAGAATAAGTAAAATGAGACATTTCATGCATTTTCTGCTGTAATATTTAAAGTTTGTCAACCATAAAGATTATATGAATATGGTTTTGAGCTTCAGAATCCCTCTGTGTTTTCTTTGCTGATTTCTTTTTCTTTCTCTGAACTTTTTGAAAAAAAATCCCTCCCTGTCCTTCGTTCTGATTGGTTGTTTCTGAGTGACGGTACGGTCGGCCCAATCAGAGGTCACAGGGTGGGGCTAATGCAAATGAGACAATACACCGGTAGGGACTGTTGGGGAGTTGAGCTGTGCAGAGAGCTGAGCTGAGTAAAGGTGGGCGGGGCCTAGGCCTCAGGCTGCGGTGATTGACAGGAGACGTGATGTCACATCTGAGTGCGAAGGTAAACGGTGGGTTTTCAGGCAGATTCAGCTGAACCGTTTGACCCCGTTCAACCTTGACCTCACAGATCTGGTAAAACTGATCAGATTGATTCGTAAAGAAGGGTCGGACGCAAAAGAAACGGATATGAACGTTTTGACCACTCATCCTATGTAGGGAATTTGAGTGTTCCCTCACACATCCAGGTTCCTCAAACCTTTTAATTGAGCTCTGAGCTGTAGATGGTGAAACCGGCCTTTATGTCCTTCTTTGGGACTGATGCTGTACCTTAAAGGATCTTGTGAACGATGAGGCTTCATGTACTCGTCCAGCCATAACATTCTGATGAAGAGGTAATTATGTTAATTATCTTATTGCAGTGTGAGGATGCGAGAGGCAGGTAAACGGTAAATTAATTTGTGAACGAGTACAATATGTCTTTTAACAAAACTAGTAACGGTCTTTGTTCATCGACACCTGCAGAATTTGTGAGTGTGTCGGCGTGTTGTTTCTTCATTTCTCTGACGTTCTGAAATCATGAAGATTCTGGCAGGGTTTGATTCATGTTGATGTCCAGACCTGAGTGTTTTTGATGTCTTACACTTTTAATATAACACTTATTTGTCATCACAGTGTGATGATTAGAAAACGCAGAAGAAATGTAATTGCCCGAAGCAGATGGAGCAGCATCGTTGGGTGGAAGACTGTAATTGTTAGATTTCTGACAGTTGTGGGTAAAACGGGGACAGGAATGAGGTTACGCCACTGTTTTTATTCATGTTTGATTAAATCAGAAGATTCCACATTGGCATAAAAACACAGGGTTTGAAGATTCACGTCCAGCTACGCTGCTTCGACAGCTTGTTTGCTTCTATTCGTTTCTACGCGAGTCTTGACTCTGGTTGGTGTTTACGTCCTGGACAAACCTCCTGGTCTTTGCATGTGCACAGCGGGTGTCGCGTTACGTCGCCGATGAGCACATTTTCATGAGCCACTGGACTGTGACAGTGTGAGACGATTGTCCCTAATACAAACAGGGATTTAAAAGGCGCCATAGCTGCAGGATATAACAAAACCTCTGACAGTGGGGAAAAAAAGTTAAGAGCATAACCTCAAGGCAGCAAAACCGAGCTGCATATTAAGGCTTTTATGCACCCGTAGCTCTGTGACATGTACGCTTACACTGTCTGTCTGTGTTTGTGTGAGGTAACCTGCTAAAAATGAGCTAATCCGCGTTTTAAAAGGAACATCACCGGAAGGGAAATGACTCACTCTGGGCTCTGCAGCTCTGTTTGCTCACCTGCAGGAAAGCGCCAGTCTCGGCCTGACCCCACGCTTCCCAGAAAGCTCCAGTGTGCTTCTTGTTACTTTGAATGACAGGCTCCCCCTGATGCTCCTAAAAACAGCCAGCTCTCCTCAGCCGTCCAACTGTCTCCAGACTCCAGAGACACCCCCCCCCCGGCTGCCACCCCCGGCTCCTCACAAAGGAAGAAAAAGCACAAACATCTTCCTGCAGTAAAACCTAAAAACAAGTTGCATCACAGGCGGATTAATATGACCGCCCTTTCCTTTTGAAATGTGTCCATGTATTCTGATGACAATAACACAGTGATGGAGCATTTTCTAAAAAAAAATGGGAGTAAGCTCTGAAAATGCACCTGGCAAATAATAATTGCAATCAAAAGACTTTTAATATCGCGTCTGTTCTCCGTGGCGGAGCAGACTTTCATGGTTCAGGAACAGTGCAGTTTGATTTGTTCGGCTTTATTCAGCAGGCCTCGCCTCGCTAGATTGTAAAAAACATCAATATATAGCATTTGCAAAATTATCCACAGTCTGCTGAATAAGTTTTATGAAGCCTAAATTGATGTTGAAATCGACTGACGTCTCAGGCAGAGATGTGGTTGTTATCAAAAACAAAATCCAGCCGCCTGAAATAATAAAAATTAGGCTTTCACAAGGAAAATAACTGGAACTTTATTATGTTTGCAAAACATGTTTGGTTTTGATCTGATCATTTCTAAGGCTGCAACGATGAACTGATAAAATCCATAAGAATCGATTTATTACAAGGATTGGCAACGAATTCCATTATTAATCCAGTTAATGAATGACTCGTTAGGCCGTGGAGCTGTTTAGTTCTCCTGCAGATCTTTGTCAAATCTGTCAAACTGAAATGAAGCTGTTGCAAAAACTCCGCCTGCAGGGGGCGCTAGCAGAAGGAGCGGAAACGTTAGCGTTAGCCTGAGGAGGAAGGTAAACAGCCGTGTAGCTTAGGGCAAGGCTAGCGTTAGCCTCTGGGTCAAAGTCTCGAGATGAAGCACCAGTTGTCGACGTAAACATCCAGTCCACCTTCCGTTGTTCGTACCGGAGTCACAGGCTGGTGGACGGTGCGACCTCAGCGGGGAGCCTGGTTTCACTCGCGGTTATGTTCAACGCATCCCTGCCCCGCCTCGATAAACACTCGACCAGCCGAGCTCGACGACAACTGTCCTGCTCGGGTAGCCGGAGTGGACCGGCCCCACTCGGCTGAAGGGACGGGGATCTGAGCGACGCCGGTCCGTAACCTCGCAAATACTCATTTGTTTCTTAGAAAAGCACCTGTGTAATGTGGAAGCTCGCATCGGACGCGAGCCCCGCCGGATTTCTACCGTCGTCCGTTTGCGCTTCGCTCTGTCAATTTAGCATGTTTTATGTCTGAATAAAGATGTGGAGAATAAAATGTATTTTTTAAAACCAGATGAATCAAAAGAATACTTGTCAGAGTATAAAATAATTGTTGGTTGTAGCCCTAATTATTTCACTGACTGACAGATTTTGTCTGTTGTTGCGTTTATACTTCACTGACCTCTTTTTCAGTTTTGCTCCTGTTTTACAAAAAAACCTTATTTTCTTGGCAGTGAAGAACATCAGGCCACGTTACAGAGCCGGGGCTGATGGGAGTTCTGCAAATTGATGAAGGCAGAGGGTTCATTTCAATAATTATCAACAGAAACGGTTGAAAATTGCTCGTATCCACACACGATTAGTGCACAGGTATCCTGCCAACACCACAGGTGCACGGCTCACCTGGGTAATTTGTGTTATTATTGAGTAGTTATGACATGTTTCTTAAAGAAAGCGGCGCCGCTGTGCAGACCAAGAAGTTATTGTGTAATTTCAGTGAAATACGTGCGATTGCACTGAACTGTCTACATTCTCATCAAAAATGCTACTTTATTTTGACAACTAGAAAGAAGCCATAAAGGGTCGATGCGTACTGTGTCTTGTGAGTGTGCACAGAGAGAAAGAGAGTAATAATTGTGAATGAATTTTCAAGTGTGCGAAAATATTTGAACCTTGCCCGGGCCATACAGTGAACGAACACCTTCGGTTACAGAAATATTGTCGACGGTTGTATTGAGAACATGATGATACTTGATGACTTCACTAGGCGTTTGGAGCTGAACATTTTCTGTTTTTTTTTCTGTGTATCCAAGCAAACCTCATCCTGGCACCTCTCCATTATGCCTAGCATTTAGCCACAGGAAGTGCTGGTGACTTCAGTGTGGCTATAACATCCATCCTGATAACCGAATAGCATCGGTCATGTAAGGGTTGTAAAATGGTTCCAGAGTATCCATGCTATTCTGCTGACACCGTAGCAGATCCATCCCCTGCAGAAGTGTTTATTTATTTCTCCTCCTCGTCCTCGCCACCCCGCCGACCGACTCTACCTGACCTGCCGACGAGCCGGTTTAAACGCACGGACATCTCTGCCCTCCTGGATCTCATCACCGGCACCTCGCCGTGGCCTGCCTCGCACCAATCTTCGTTTCTAACAAAATCACAGCGAACACACTCCGAAGTGTGAAAATGAGAATTGATTTCCCTCTGCTCATCACATTCCCGCTGATCCACACACCCTCTCCTTTGCTCGGTTCCCGTCTGCCCTCACCTTCCCCCTTCAACGAAACATCTTCTAAATCCAGACACTCCCCGCAAAGATAATGTTCCTGTGACAACTGAACCACAGTGTCTCAAAACCAATCCCAGTTGTATATTTCAGGTCAGTAACCGAAGGCTTCGGCTCGTTTTCCATCCGTCGCAGGTGGGTTTAGCCCCGTCTCCACCAGTTCCACGGACATGCTTCTCAGCGCTGACCTTCGTATTGAGCAGATAATTGGCTGTCAGCCCCCCCACCCCTTCCATAAAATAGCTCCATGACACTAAGGGTGAAGAAAAAGGACAGGATGATGTACAGCCAACCTGGCACTCTGGTTCGGGCAGCCATTCATTCCCAGAACTTTTCTCCTAGAGATGACGACGGTGCATTTTGATGAAGACCACTTGTCACCTGAACAGCTTCTTTGCAGACCTGTCAGCCCACACCTGGGGGCCCCTGTGCTGTCCACAACCCCCGTCTCAGGGGAAACAGCCTGCACAAACCTGCCACCGGTGCTGTTTATTTATGACTCAGCACACAGTTTGGATCACCAGCAGCTCCGTCGCCTCACTGGGTTATTTTGCTGAGGGGAAATAAGCAGATTCAGGAGCCCGTTCCTCTGTTTTTTGACATTTCTTCCATATTTGAACAGTGCATTTGGTCTCTTACGTGCCCTGGTGGATTCTTATAAACCTTTTGTTGACCTCTAGTAAGGTTACCTGACAAAGTTCAGCTGAAAGAAATGGTGGATGTTCACTTCGTGGTAGGTACTTGAGTTTAGCAAAGTTTCATTAAAACCCATGTTGCTGTCACAACGCTACGAAAACTGCCTGATTCTTAGATATATTGGCTCGTAAGGTGCAGACGTTCAAACCAGGTCTTTTTTTTTCTTGTGCAGTAAAAATGATACTCGCTTTAAAACCTGTTGCCAGTGATCAGGGCTGTTTCTGGTTTCCACATTTGCTCAGCATTCTCCAGAACTCGGTCCAACTCTCACATAAAATAAGCAGATTCAGGAGCCCGTTCCTCTGTTTTTTGATATTTCTTCCATATTTGAACAGTGCATTTGGTCTCTTACGTGCCCCGGTGGATTCTTATAAACTCTACTTTTAATTTCACATGATTTGTTCGGATCTCCATTCGCTGTGACCAGACGAAAAGCTAGTCTTCACTGTACACATCACATTAAAGCATGTAAATGCAAAACGCCACGTCTCACAGCAACACAACTCCCTCAAAGTCGACTTTCACATCATCCATAAAGTTCGTCGACTTTATTAGAACTTGCTGTAACAATAAAAAACAAGATGTTAACACGGAGAAGGAAGCAGTTTTCACTGTCAACAATCTGATCAGATGTGAACTTGTTCCCCTTCAACATTTCATGAAAAGGTTTCCAGCCACCGGCAGCATTTTTGATTTTTACTCTTCTTTTTTTTAGACCCATTGAAAATGTTCCTTTAACGCCCATTTACACTCTGCGCTAAGTTGACGTACACATACCGAGGTGGCGTTTCGTCCGGTCTCTGTGCACATTATGTACCAAGTTTAGTACATTTTAGAAAAGCTTGTGGATTCGTACCTTGGTACAGAAAATGGAGCAGTACCACCAGAAGTTGTGGGGGCAGTGTAGCAGAAGAAGGAAAAAGAACATCAAGAGATTGGCAGGAAGAGCTCAACTTTTTGAGGACAGTCTGTGCCATAGACTGTATATATTAATGTCATCCTGGATGACCTCTTGGAGCCAAAAACAGGATGTAGCCATATTTGGAAGAATGGCGTTGGTGCAACCGGAGCGTAGGAATAGCTAACTAACCGCTAGCCTATGGATGCGCTAAAACTTCACCAAGCACTGTTAAACAAAGTCATATTACAAACACTTACCCACAACTGCAGTCGAGTATATCTCAGGTAAAACTACGTCCATATTGTATAAATGGAAGGTATGAAGGTCCGACTCAGTTCGACCCCACCGCAAGACTAGTTACCATAGTAACGTGTTAATCAAACCCCAGCACCGCAGTGATTTGTTGCATTATTAGCCGTAATATCTGATGTGCTGTATTAATCAAGTTCTTCAATTTGTGACAGATTTCAGGTTGGGGAATGTTGCGCGATGGTGCCGCTGTAAGTCGTACATTTTTCGATTTTCCTGGATAATAATTTGCATGTTTACAATAATGAGCTGAGTCCCCAACTTGAAAACAGTTGTATCAGTTCATGTAAATGTCAATCTTTGTAAATTCTAGATTTCATCCTTCTTGACTCTACACGCTGTCCACCAAGGTTAGTAAAAATTTGCCATTTCATGAAAGCTGGCGCCCCCCGGTGACCTACGTGGATAACCCCCCCTCTCCAACCCCCCCC
>JAQQAE010023424.1:0-10044 GCA_029823295.1 Pseudamia nigra
TAGGTAGATCATTTTGACTTGGTCATTTTATAAGTAGCTCACATGATGAAAAAGTGTGAGCACCCCTGCTCTACAGGATTGAGATCCAGTTGTCCTTCCGTCCTCATGGGGTTCTGTCCACTGCAGGACCAGGACTATTGAACAAGACCCACAGTTCTGGAGAAGCTTTGACCCAGTTGTCTTGACATCACAGTGTGGATCTCGTCTCGGTTGCTTGCATTCTGACGCTGTCCAACATTTTGGTTTCAAATACATCAGGAACTAAATGTTCACTTTCAGCCTCACAGATCCTACTCACTCACAAGTGCCATTGTAATAAGATAACTGACCTTATTACTACTTCACCTGTCTCTGGTCATAATGTTATGACTGATCAATCTTTAATCTTTTACTGGTAGTACAGAGTTGTCACAACAAATCAAAACCTGCCAATGTGATATTACTGTGAGCTTTTATGATTTTATGCTGTGTTAAGTTGTAAATTCTGTTGTCAGCTACCGTCCAAAAAAGATGGACACGACTGTTGCTGTGCTATTTACGTACGATATTGCGAGCAGAGAAGTTACGTATGGGATCCTCAGCAGCCAGGGACACAGAACTGAGCATGATGAAGACGAGGATGAGGTTGGTGAAGATCTGATGGTTGATCAACTTGTGGCAGAAAACACGAAATCTATGTCACAAAATAAGACAGAAGAGACACGGAGGCAGAGAGGAAGCGTGAATCGAAAGCGTGAAGTAAATTAAAGTAGTAGTAAATTGTTATCACTTGTATGAGACTCACGGGTTGGTGCTGCTGAAGATGAAGAAGGCGCTTCCGTCAGGGATGGGCGGGATTTTTTCCTTGATGTTGAGCTCCGACAGCCGCAGTGGACGAGGACCAGAGGGGACTTCTGGGAGGTCTTCATTATCATCTTCATCATCACAAACTAAAAGACACATTTGAAAAACTGTTCATCAGGTACTGTATGAAATTATTCCGTTTCTAGTTATACTTAAGAAAACTTAGAATCCAAATGCTGAAAAATTGAGCCATTTTTATTGGGTCGCCCATTAGTTTACTCATGCTTTTGTAAATTTTGTTTATTTACTTCCATTTTTAGCTGTTTTCTTTATTTTTGTTTCACTCTTCTTAAATTTTGCAGCTCTTTGGGTTATTAATTGATTTTTTTTTTCATTTTTGGTGTTTTTTTTATTCATTTTTGTTAATTTTGTTTATTTCTTTTGTTCATTTTTGTTGATTTTGTTCAGTAATTTGTTCATTTTGTCTGATTATGTCTTCACTTTTGGTAATTTTTGGTTTTTTTTGGTCATTTTTATGTTTTTTTTTCCTTTATATATATTGTTTATTATTTTGTTCACTTTATTTGCATTTTATGTTTTTTATGACCTTTTTCCATTTTCTTCATTATTTTTTTTCATTTCTGTTGATTTTTCCTGAAATTGCTGATTAAACTTACAATCATTGTCTTATTTTATTACATTTGGATGGCTTTGTCATTCATTTTGTCCATTTCCCTTCATTTTGTTAATTTTTTAAAATAATTTTATTTATACGGTAATCTTGACATTTTGTTCATATTTAATTGTTCTAATAATTATTTAATTTCTTTTCATTCATTTTTTCACAATTCTGTTCAGTTTTTTGCTCATTTTGGTTCATTTTGTTCACCGGGGATATTTTTTCATTTTCTTCACAACTTTAGCTAAAAGTCAACAAGATACCCTAATCATTCCTATGTATTTTATGATCTTTTATATTTAAACAGTAAAAAGAGATTTAAGAAATTTTGTTTGTTTTTTAGTTTGCATCCCAAAAAGACTCCAAATTTGTTTGGGTCTCTGGGCCACGCTGCTGTAGGAAACAATGCTATAAATTATAGCAATAAACCTTTTAGATAACTTACACCTTGTAGAAGAAATACACTTTTTACCTGCAGAGTTGAGTGCAGGATACGAGCCTTTGCTTTCTTCCAACAACTGCTCCTCTGGCATCTACACATTCATTTTTTTGGATAAAAACATGTATGATAGTCTTCACAACTGATTACATTCTTTTCCAGATAGTTCAACAGTCATAAATTGTCTGAAGTGTTTATTTAAGCTTGATTTTCTCTTACCTTTTCCCCATCTTTGCATTCCGCTGGTTCGATTCTTTTCTTATCTGTGTTTGTATCCCTATAGGTAACACATAAAAGAGAATTAACTGTCTTTTCATTTGACAAACGTATGTGAAGAAATGTTTTAGACTTTCAGCAGTAAAATCTACTTGGTACTGCTTTTCCTCTTCTTTGCCTCTTCCTCTTCCTTCTGAGCTGAGTTCAGGCTCTCTGCATCTGCTAGGTTGTCAACAGCGATGGCCAAAAACACATTTAGCAGGATGTCTTGTCACGTGACTTAAGGAGAAAACACCAACCAATGTGATGAATTCTTGTCACAAATATGGGCTCTGACAATAGACAAAAAGTTAGGCTTTAATCTTTGAAATTCAGCATCTGTTTGTTGCATCTCTTTTCACATTTTGACACTTGTGTTGAAGATTTTCCAGATTTTGTGTCTGAGCCTCTCTGTGAATGTCAGTGATACATGAATGAATCCGGGATTCAGAGATGCTCCAGTGTTCAGGTTAAGCCATGTGCTCTGATCACTATATGTTATACGTGCAGTTCCCTTCAACCTTTATAATCAATTGGATCGCAAGAAACAAATTAACAGTGAACAAATGTTGCTATTACTACTACTAGCATGGCAAATAAGTCAGTAAACATGGAAAAGCATGTCATGGACACTTCGAGAATAACAACTTACTCAACATAGACACACAAGTACAGATGAATAGGGATATGGATTTGTGTTTTTGTGCCTTTATTGCTGAGTGAATTTGTAGGATACAGTTTCCACATATGAAGAGGATGATGAAGTAAATGCAAACCACCATCCCTGAGGAGGCCGGACCACCGTACGCCATGATTCCATCATACATCACTGTATTCCAGTCTTCTCCTGTCAGAATCTGGCAAAAAAAGAAACTTATTTCACTGTTCAGTCTACCAAAGGAGACATTGTGAACAGTCAGATTTTCATCTCTTAAAAAAAACAGAAAACAGTGTCTGGGTTCTGAAAAAGGAATGTTAAACTATCTGAACTCTGTGAATGAACACACACAGCTGGATTTGTCATTTATCTTGGCCTTAAACAACCATATTGATTCCTATGTTGCTATGATGTCAAAAATACAGTCATAGCCTGAGTCAGTTCTGCAGGACGACAAGAACCACCAGGAACATCTTGGACCCACGGTACTGACAGAAAAGGATTGTGGTCACAGTAACTCATTTAAACCTACGTGGTAAATGACCAAATGAATGAGCTGTGTGGGATTTTGAGCTGAAACATAAAATTCACATTCTAGGGTGTTAGAGTTAAGAATACATGTGTTATCATTTTCCTCAATGAACATATATTAAGCCTCGTGAAGCTTCGAAGAAAGACCGACGGATACCAAGCTCCTGTCTTCTTCCCTTTGCAAAGAGCCTGTTTAATTATACTCTGCGTCAGAGTCTTTTTATTGGGTTCTAGGTTGATCGAGCTTGATGATGGACCTGACATAGGGATATGTGAGACTTGCACATTATTAAAAATGGGTACATTATGTAATTCTTAATATTGTGAAGCTAGAGAAATGAATCTGAGCTAAGTACCGTAAACCTGGATGAACTGAAAGTGAACTGACCTGGAACACTGTGAGCAGCGCCTGTGGAAAGTTATCAAATGTGCTCCTCTTGGTCACAGTCTCATCAAAGTTAAACTTCCCTCCAAAGAGCTGCATCCCAAGAAGCGAGAAGATGATGATGAAGAGGAAGAGCAGCAGCAGCAGGGATGCGATGGACTTCATCGAGTTGAGCAGAGAAGCCACCAGGTTACTGAGAGAAGCCCAGTGACTGGGGGAAAAAGAAAAACATACATGGTAAGAGAAGGACAGACGCAATGAACTGCTTCAGTCATTTCTTGTCTAGTACGTCTCCTACTCACCGTGTCACCTTAAAGATCCTGAGGAGGCGAACGCAGCGGAAAACAGAGATGCCCAGTGGGGACATGATGGCCAGCTCCACCAGGATGGTTTCTATGATTCCTCCACACACCACGAAACAGTCGAACCGGTTGAACAGTGACACGAAGTAGGCCTGCAGCCCCAAACTGTACATCTTCACCAACATCTCCAACGTGAACATGGCCAGAAGAACTTTGTTGGCCACATCTGGAGAAAACAACAGACAAGACAAACTGCCAGTTTAAAATAGTTGAATATGCTGCAAATATACGTAGTAGCAGTTGTCATTTCAATGCAAAGTGCAAAGGTCATGTTGATACCTGGTTTCAACGTGCATTTTTGTGCACAAGTGGACAAGGGAGAAAAAATGTAGCCCACTTCACTGCTCAAAAGGCTACTGGTAAATTCTACAAGGACAGGCCCGCGCTTTTGAGCAAATTTTTCATCAAATTTAAGACTGAGCTTTGGACGGTGAACCAATAATGTGAAAAATAACCAGAGGCTTAAAAACGAGGACATGGCCAAAACTAACAAAGTCAAAAACAAAATGTAAAATGTTGAAGAAAATACACAAAAACAAACAAATAATAAACAAACTAACGAAGGAAATGAACAAGATAATCCACAAATTTGCCAAAAAGTGAATAACATAATACAATAAAACAAAATGAGCAAATGTGATGAAAATAATCCACAAAGTGGAGATTGATGGCCAAAATAATCCACAAATTAATCAATAAATCAATAAAATCATTCTCAAATTCATCAAAAAACTAAGAAAAATATCCACAAATTAACCAAAAAATGAATAAAATATATATATTTTTAATTAATAATACTCAACAAAACAAACAATATGAACAAGAACTACCAAAATTATCTGGAAATGAATCCAAAAACTCTAATAAAAAATAGTACAGATCTGAATCAAATCTAATTTTTTCCAACAGACTCCACTTCCTCTCTAAGGTCTAAGAGTAAATTAAAAAGATAAACATTGCATGCATGTGGATTAATGGAATGTAATTAGAGTCAGATTCGAAATGAATCACTTTTTCTGATCTTTGGAGGTCTGTATTTGCCAAACTGAATTTGAAATGATTTAAGACTGTTTCAGGACCTGTTGACCCTCCTGTTCTAAGGTGGAATGATTTTTTTTTTTTTTTGGTTTTTGCTCATTGTATGAGTTGACAGCAAATGGCGAATGATGATTTGATCACTAAGCTTTTTAAGCATACACATAAATTGTCATGTACTGTATGTAAATTGTGAATATTTTATTTCCACCAACGCCTGTTAAATCTCCATGGGCTTTACACTTGCCGTCATCAAAAAGCCCGTGCGTGAACCAGAGTCGTGGTGCATGTGAATAAAACCAGACCGAACAGAAAAACAGATACCCTGCACTTCAGTGAGCCACTCGGGCTGGTTGTAGTGCTCCGATGCTATGGTCAGAGTGTTGAGGAACACCAAGATGATGACCAGCCAATAGAATGTCACTGATTTCACTGCTGCACGGCATTTCCTGCGACAGAACCGGTTCCACCTCCGCCACTGACGACTGTAAGACCAAAAAATTTTATTTTAGACACAATAATTGGCATTTATCACTTTTAACAGCAGATAACAGCTCTGGAAAATAAGAGACCTCATCAGATTTTTACTTCTGAAACCCGATCTCCATAACATAGCTAAGCTGCTGTATATTAACTCCAGGAATCATAAACAACATTAATTTCTGAAAGTTCTCAGAATTAAAATATTAGCATGTCCTTGTTTGACAATGAATAGAACTTGTTTTGTTTCGAGATTTTTTGCACTATTTAAGGTCTAAAGCACTGTTTTATCTTGACCATTTTTAAATTTGCTGCACATAAATTCTCTAATTAAAGAATAATAAACTAGTCTTTGACCATTGACTCTACAGTATATGCTACTAACACTGGATTTAAATATAACTGTGACATCACTCATTGGTTTCTGAACTGCCATTTTGAAGCCAGTCCACAGATTGTGTTGACAGTTTGGAGCCAATTTATCAATCAATCAATCAATCAATCAATCAATCTTTATTTGTATAGCGCCAATCATAATTGCTGATTATCTCTAGGCGCTTCACAATTCAATTTAGAGCCAAATGCTGGAACTAAGGATGTTTGGACAGAAGGAGTGGAGCTGCCAGAGTGCAACAGGTCAAGGGATTATGGGTAATTAAATGCAGCTTACTGACTTGGTCAAATTTCATCATGTATTGGCTAACAGACGGTGTTGCTACTGTACTTTAAACACTTGGACCACACCTACGGTACATGTTAAATATCATTTTAATGAAGAGAATCTATGAAAGTTGGAGTCTGCAGGAGGCGGAGCTTCATACACACCTGTCAATCAAAGGCACATGGCAGCCAACAAATCCTTGCGTCTGTCTTAATATCTTAGTAACAAGGATTACAACTTAGAACTTACAGAGAAGTTCGATATAACTCTATGGGAGCCAAATGGAAGCCCCCCAGTGGCTGCTGGTGGTATTAGGGTTAGGGTTCAATCCACCCTGGCCTCATTGCACGGCCCCATCCTTGCCCACTGTTCTAACCTGATAACTCTTCAGGGTTTTGTATTGAGGTTCTGTATCAATTGCTTGGAATTGTTTTCACGTTAATAACCAACTCGCTGTACATTATCCTCTTGAATACATACAACTTAAAAAATGTTGGTTTAATTAAAGAATTTCCTGTCCCAAACTGATTTTCAAATCGTTGTAGAATGCCATCATTGACCAATACAAACAATGTTTTTAGTGTCAGTTTGGCAGAAATGTTGTCAGTCATTAGCACATACAGTATAAACAGAGGTGGATGAAGTACACAGAAGCAGTACACAAGTATTGTTACTTTATCATTCTAATGACTCAAGTAGATTTCTTTTATTTGCCTGATTATTTTGATCATTTTTTTGATTATATTTTGTTGATTTTGCTGATTTTTGGTACCTATGTTGTTCATTTTTAACCAATGGTACTGCTGGATTTGTTCATTTTTACCATTTTTGTTGCTTATTTTGTTTCTGTGCTCATTTTTTGTTTGCTTTTTTGATTAGTTTATTCATTTTGACCATTGCCTTGATTATTTTGCTCATGTTTTTAAATCTCCTTGATTTTTTTTTTGGTTTAATTTAAAACTTGCATATCTACTAACATTCATCGAGGTGGACCAAAATGTAACTGAGTAGAAGTATATTTTTTCCATCACAAATGTAACTGAGTACTAGTAAAAAGTATTCTGTAAACCAACTATTCTCAGAAGTACATGCACAGGAATAAATCTACTTGAATACTACCCGCATTTGTATATAAATAGCACAACCAGTGGCTACTTAATATCTTCCAGAGCTGTATGACATCACTATTAACCCTTTCATGCACTGTGTCCACTACACTGCCCTACAAAGACAAATGGACAAGGTGACAGTAAATTTATAGCTATTACAACATTAAGGCAAAAAATAAAGCAAATCTCAATAAGTCAGTGAGTATTTTGAGCAAATGTCTAAAATGGTCAGGAAAAAGAAGCAATGTAAGACGCATGAGGTAGAAAATAGTAAGAAAAATTAATAAGGGTGAACAAAACTCAAAGAAAAATGATCAAAATAAGAAGTGAAAACAATCAAGCATGGCAAAGAAAAGAACGAAAACGAAGAAAAAATAATAAAATTATCAAGTATACGAACTAAATTAGACAAAAAAAAGAAAAAAAAAAACCAGATGGTGAAAAAAATGCTTTTAAAAAAATTAATAAAAACAACAAAAGTTGCCTTCGTTGGGCTTTACAATCACAAATTAAAGCCACAGTATATGCAACAGGAAACACTATTTGGTCTTGTATAAGACACTACAATATAAAAATACTATTCAAATTTATCATTATTCAAAATGCATGTTTGGTTCATAAGTTTGTTTTTTTATATTATCAAATAGTAACTGAAGTACAGTATAATTATGATTGTATTTAAATTGACCTGTCCTGATGTAGGTAAACTAACCATTTTCAAAAGGTTGGAAGTATCACCCCTCTTTTTGAATAATTCATGCATGAAAGGGTTGGTTTGAACTGTCAGTTACCATATAGACACACGATGAAATGAAATTAAAATTCAATAATCCAGCAAATTAACTCCAATCAAACAGACTACAATGAGAACAGGGTTAGTTTAAGATAAACAAGGAGGGAAAATCATGAGAGGATGATGTACAGTAATCATTTGTGGATCAGAACATTAAAGTGTATCAAATGCAAAAAAAAAAAAAATTATAATAAATGGACATCAACAGACATTTCAGCAATTCAGGGACAAAAGTGAAGGATACATCTCACATGCAATGTCATAGCAAGGTACCAACCTGCACTTTGACTTAGTAATTTTTTGACTGGGGAAATAAAACATGAGTCAGCTTTTTAATAAATGGCAATAAAATGTGTGTTTGTCTTACATTAAATGCAACGACAGCCATTGAGACTTTCAGTTACTGGTCAAATGAACTGAGCATTATTAATATGTGTTTAAATGTCTGACTGCTGTGGGCAAACAAAGCGTCGTACTCACCACAGGGGGACACAGCACGGAGACTTGCCCTCGTCTCCGCTGGGATTGTCTGTGTTTACGGACTCGGTTTCACTTGTCGGCATGCTCGCTGTCGTTCCACACAAACACACACAACGAGTGAGACGAGAAGATACCGAGTCACCGTGTTAGTGAGGTGAGAATTAAACGATTTCTTAAAGGTTCAGTGTGTAAGATTTGGCGGCATCTAACAGTGAAACTCGTGACTAAATCACACCTTGCTAAAACATGAAAACATAGGGTTTCTATGTTTTCTGTTTTAGGGGAGAATAACTTCAAAATCAAATCAATTAAGTGAAGAAAATAAATCAGACCTGAGATGCACTGTAGGTATAAATTGCTCAGTCTAAGGCAGTGCTTCCCACTTTTTTCCTGGGATCACTTTGACCAAAATGACAAACCATTCCAGGGAGTTTAAGTCCAGCTAACATCCTTCTGACTCGCTGCCATGTTACGGTGAGCAGCGGACAATTTTCTGATCCCTACGGAATTGTGCCATCATTTACACATACTGTATGATGTGTGCCAACTTAAAAGACAATTGAATAAGAGTCACAGTTCAAAAATATTGAAGCATTAGCTACTTCTGTGTTAAATAGCTCAGTGGACTTATTTGCGTGATATACTGTAAGTCACAACACAAAATGGCTGCTACCTTGACAAATTTAGCTTTGCTCTTCAAGAATAAAGTTGCGACAGAAATGAAAATCACTGCAGCTATACAGTAGGTCTGAACAGATTATGGGTTGATTTAGGGGATGGCTGTGGCTCAGGAGGTAGAACTCATGAACCAGAAGTTTGGTGGCTCAATTCCCGACTTTGTGTCTTCTGTTCTCTCTCTCCCCATCCTTCATACAGCTCTGTAGATGTTCTTGGCATGTGGTTGCTGGTCGCGGACCAGTCAGTGTCTGTCTGTGTCGTCTAGTGTCTGTGTTGCTCTATTTCTACTTTTTTCTTTTGTCTCTGTCCACTGCCCACCTACCCAGAGCCCGACACTGCTGGAGATTTTTCTCTTCCCTCCCATCAGACTAGACTTGCTTTTGGAGTTTCTGTTGGGTTTGTTCTCCATTCGCTCTTTGAGGTTTTGGCTTTGAGTTTTGAGTCACACAAAGATAATCTTGGAGTTTGATTGGAACTCTACAAATTTACCGTATTTTCTGGATTACAAGTCGTGGTTTTTTGCATAGTCTGGCTATGATACCAGATCATTGGAGCATCTTGTATAGTAAATAAATTCGACTATAGGGTGTTTGTCACACTGACAGTTGCTGAACATCGCTCTAGGCTTGTGTACCTTCAATCTGCCACATCTGTATTACTGACAATTTAAAATGTAGACATTACCGGTAACAACCGTACCTGCCATCAGCTTAACA
>JAQQAE010023425.1:0-10044 GCA_029823295.1 Pseudamia nigra
GTTATGGACGTGTGCAGTGTCCACGGACACACTGCCAAGTCATAAGCCAAGGTAAGAATACACTTTAAATAATTTTTAGAACTAATTTCATGGATTCCCTTTCAGATAATTAACATAACTTCTTTTACAAATAATAATAATGAATAAATGTGCAGGTAGGGGTGTGTAACACATACTTTATATGGGAGTTTCTCATGGGTCCAGAACGGATTAATGGATTTACATGTAAAAGTGTCTTCGGATACAGAGAAATTCGGATACCAAGTGTGATGGCGGAATGGATTAAACTCGTTATGCGAGGTACCACTGTATATGTTTTTGCCAATTTTTTCCTCCGTATCTGAATTTCTCATTGTCAGAAGAGCTCTTTATCCAAGATAACACTGTACTTACTTACATTTCTAAAGTGAAAATGGTAAGTTTAACAAGGACACATTTTTTGTTACATTTTCTTTTGTAGGGATTCAGGATAGACTTAATGTTTTAGTAGCAAAGTAACCATGATGTCACCCATTGGTTTCCATTGCTCTTGAGCCAACAAGTTGCAACTTACTAGTCAATGACCTTATTTAAAGAAAAAGGGATTGAATCAGGGGTCTGGAGGTAAACTAATGCTAAAGCTACAAAGATCCAACCTGGTCTAGTGTCACAGGCCAGTGGAGCTGTCATACACACTTGCAAATCAAAGCCCAGCACAACAGACCTTCATTAGATTATTTTCCTTAATATCTTAAAAAATAGAACAACAATTTACAAATGGACCACCACATCACTTATTAGTGATCAATTATAATTTATATATGTTTATCAGCTTATAAAAATAGATTTGCCTGGTTGGAATTCTAAAAGTTGGTCATGACTTGATGACCATCAGGAAAGGCGGGCAAGGCGACACCAGTTGAGAAGCGCTGTATTACAGAATGATGCACATATTGCTCACAGCAAAAGTCACTTCCAGACAGTGTATTTATTTATCTATGTTTTAAAAAATGTCATCTGAAAGATACTGGTAAGTTTTCTGTACTGTACTTACTGTGCATTTCCACTGTTGGCATTAAATTATGGAAGAATGCCAATATTGATTTAAAAACGGTGTAATTCAATTGTAGTTTCTAAAAGACAGATTCACTGAGTATATTTGAAGGTGACAGGTGTGAATGATTCCATTGTATTATTTATTTTGCATGTTTTTTTTGGAGAGCAGCTCATAAGACTGTGCACGCAAAGTCTTTTCAGTCACTGTTGTTTTTATTTGTACTGTCTGTACTGCAATTCATTTATTTTCTTGTGTGAACAGGTTATGTTATGTAAACAGGTAATTAGCATGATTGAAGTAGTGGTAGAAGTACTCTTGAAATTACTATTTGAATAAGAGAACAAATCTCATTAAAAAAAAAAAAAACTACCAGCCTAATATCGCATGTGGACTGAACAAAATGAACTTCTTCAATGACAATGAAATTAAATCTAATCTAATCTAATCTAACGCCATCTTTCAGGTTATTTATCAACAGATGATAACAGTGTAAACTTGTCACTAATTATCAATACAGTGACTAATCCAGAACCAGACAAATGTAAGTAGGTCAGTGTATTGAGTACAAGTACAGATTTTTCATTGCAAATTTCATTGCATTCACTCATCCACTCTCAGACGTACATTTTTGAAAAACTTTTCAACTACATGTAATGGAGTAAATATACTTGAGTACTACCCACCCCTGCTTATATGTGATGACTGCATAGAATAAATCCAACCCTGAACACGTGGAACTAACAGCTAGAACAGACTTCATAATATTCTCCTTATATAGAGAGTATTATTTTCTATTATTGATGCAGCTAAATTGACATAAATATGCAGGAATAAAGTGGAGGACTGACTGACAACTAGAAATAAAACAAACTGGGCCAAAAATAAAGTGTTCACCCTAAAATGTAATAGCTTGCACACGGAGACCTCGTTTATGTCCCTGATGGGAGCAGGGTCCACATATGTGGATGAAAATTCAGGCCATATGTAGTTTACAAGGGCATAAAAAGACATTTTTCCAGATTCTGCAGAAGCCTCATCAGGTATTCACAGATAGAAAGAAAAACAGAGTTCCAAATCTGCTGAATGAAAAAAAAATAAGTATGTTTATTTAACATTAGAGCCAGTTGGACAGGTTTAAGACAACGCTGTGTTCCAGTCTGTGTCTCAACAGAACAGAAGATGTTAAAAACACACAGGATGGACTGAAGCTCTGCCAAAACCAACAACAATGCTTCATTGGCTGTTTTTATTTTTAATCTGCAGGTTTGAGCTGGACGACAAATCAAACCAGCTCAGACATTTACTGTAAATGTTTTTCATTACTTTAATTATCATAAAAGGGAATTGTGGAGTGCTTTACTGCTCACCTACTCTTCTTTTTATTTTTTTGATATGAGGTCAAAGGTCAGCACTTTGTCTCTGCAGGCGATTAAAACCAACCTTGTTTAAAAGTTAATAGTTAACAGTTTTGGTTGCACATTGGTGGACCTGTAATGAACTTTAATTTTATGTTTCTTTTCATCAATAAATGGCAGTCAGTGAATGCTTTATAAAATAAACAATGAGAAATGAGGTTGCATCAAAATTTATTCGGTAAAATTTGAAAAAAATGCACAATAAACAGGACGAATAGAATTTAATTTAAACCTATTTAAATCATGAGGAAATACAAATAAATACAACAAAGACATTTGTATCCATATTTTGTGAGAAGAGAAATAAAGACTTAAAGCTTCTAATGTTCGACAGTAAAGATACATACAGTACTATTCATTTTGAAGTAAATGCTTCCAGATGTTGCTTGACTGATGCTTAATACTGAGTTATCTACAGTGGAACCTTGGGTAACGAAAGCTTGTGCCAACAAAACTTTCAGGTTACGTAGAAGAAATCGGCCAAAATTTAGTTGAAAAAAAAATCACGTTAAGAACGAGATAGAAGTGCACTATCGCGCACCCGGAAGTGAGTGTGCCGTTCGCGGAAGTGAGGCCCAAGCTGGTAGCTAGCTAGCTAATACCAGAAGCTACCAAGCTAGCAACCTGCTAACAACAATAGCCCCAGACAACAGCAGTAAACAAAAGCCTACAAAACGCGTGCATCCCACGAAACGAATGCAACACACAACACTAAACCAGGGTTAACTGAGCGGCGATAACACAAAATCAGGTCAATTACAGGCACATGCACCCAAACTACGGTCCATAGCATGTGCTAATACCAGAAGCTATTAAGCTAACAACCTGCCAACAACAGTAGCCTCCGCCAGCATCTGTAAACACAGCCTAGTGGACGCATGCAGGACCTAGGACTGAAAAACACACACAGCATGCTGAGACCCAGTCCACTGACGGAGGACATTCACCACTGCAGAGTCATAAGCCAAAGTAAGGTGACTAAGGAGTCTAAATCATTTTTAGAATTAATTTCATGCATTACTTTTCAGATAACTAACATAACTTTCTTTTCAAATAATAACAATGAATAAATGTGCACATATGGGTGTGTATACATACTTTGTATGGGAGTTTTAGTGGGTCTTAGAACAGATTAATTGGGTTTACATGTATTCCTATGGAAAAACTGGTCCCGTCTAACAAATTTTTCGCTCAACAAACGTGACGCCAGAACGGATTAATTTCGTTACCAAAGGTTCCACTGTAATTAAAAACTGAAGTTATGTATATTATTGGATACATACAACATTTCATTCCTTTATCCCCTCCTTGAATCGCCACCTTATTGTGGTGGAGTGGTTTGCGTGCCTGAGTGATCCTAGGACCTATGTTGTCAGGGGCGATAATGGAGGGATGGATGGACAACACATTTCTGTTCTATTCTTCATTTTCAGAATACATTTTTGGAATGTGGCACACAGTGTAATCAAATGTATTGATGATAGATTTGCCTCATTTATCAGAGATATATTTTGGTTTTTTCTCAGGTTCTGGAATTATGGTTGTAATATTAAAGTTGGATAGGATAATAAAACCCTCAGAAATGTTCTTATTGACACATGAATCTGTAAACTGTGTGTTCCCTAAATGTAAGTAAATTTATAAATACAGAGTGGTTGTAAAAAAGTAAGTCATCCTACATCCTTCTCCAGACTTTACCGCTGCTGCTCCTAAGTGAAGCAAATTCTGAAAACCAACAATGAGGAGTTTCTGATGCTCTGAAAACATTGACTATAACGTGACATACAGTCGACATAGCCAGGTAAAGCCACCCACTGGTTTGTCAAGTGCTGCTGAGATGGCTTGAGTTTTAATGGTGGCCTTCGTTGCATTCCAGGAAATGTGTATGGGAGCCAGGCCATTTCCAAACCTCCATTTTTACTGTTAAGTATGACTTACTACTATTACTAACAATTTCTTCATGCTGCAGTTGTTGCTGCTTGTCAAAAAATGTTCACAAAGTCTATGGTACATTTCACTATTAAGTTCATCACATGACAAATCTGGAATCTGAAGTATCACCGTGTGTCCATTACAGCTGTGTTTCAACATCACTGGAGGTTCTGGTTTCAAATGTAATTTTAGTTCATATTTGTGGCTTAACTGATTGCGTGGGATTCTGTTTCTGTGTGGAGGAGCTTTAAGCCCTTCTACATTTTGAATATCTGTCTCAAAACAACTGATGGAATTTCTATCTGTGATTCCATAATTATAGGGCCACCATGAACAGCACAGGGTTGCCACTGGGCAGGACTCCCCAAAATACTGTATTTTAAAGGTTTCCCTCATCAATAGTTTGCGTCACAAGAATAAAACCCTTCCAGTTAAGGTAGAAAAATTAGATGTATTAAAATTATTAGATTTTTGTTTTTAGATTTTTTCTCAGCTGCTGTTTAAGAGTGCCACATTTTTAACAGAGCATTTTAAATTATGCTACAGTAGCTTCATTTAGAACCTGTACACTATTTTTATGTACAAATAAAGAATACAAGAGAATAATTTTAGGGAAGTAAAACTTACAAAGATGACTATTATTGATCCACAGAAGAACTGACATTTGTCCAATATTCACTTCAGAAAGGATTTGAGGCATCACTTGTAAAAGTATCATGTCAAAAACAAAAGATGAGTTTAGATCTGAAAAGGATTGTTAATGGAGCCAAAGCAGGAGGATGATATTCAGACTTATCGAACTGTTTCCAACTAGTGTGAGAAACATGGGGAACATTTGGAAAAGAATCACACATTTATAGGGGGCTAATAATTTTGACCTCATCTGTATGTAAACATGTAGTATAAGTAATGCTACATGTGAGAACATTTGGAAGATGCATTAAAAACAATCTTGTAATCATCCAGTTAGGTTCATTTGATCTTCTAACATTCTTAAAACAATCTGGGTTTTAAGAAGCTGCTTGAAGCTTTAATTGACAAAAGGATTACAAAAAAATTTCAAAGTTTGCTAAATACAGAAAAATCTGAATGTTTTTTTTTTTTTACAAAGTACCATTCATGAAAACATCAAAAATCTGTTCTTGACAGTGAAATAAAAGTTCAAACAAATCAACAAATCACAGCGTTATAACTTTATTATACAACTGTCCTATATATGTTTGTATTTGACTTTCATACTATGAGGCGGCCTCCCAGCCTTGGTTTCAGCTACATTTCCCACCTCATCATACTGTCCCGTTGCTCATGCTGCCAAGGTGTAAAGGATTAAGATGTTAACAAGAAAACAATGATGCTGTTGAAGCTGAACAGAAGGGCCTCCCTCAGTGCTCCCAGGCTAAAAATAACCGGCTCATAGAGAAGTGAATGGTGACATATACAACTCCTGTTGTCTGAGCTCCTTTGAGATCCTGATGGACTCCCTACAGCGAAAGTCCTCAGGCCCACTGTGACAGCACATTAGCATCGGAGTTCAGTGATGTACGAGAACAAGCAGCAGATCTGAGGCGCAGCTACGAGATGAACTTGAATATTGAGATAAAGGCGGTTTTATTCAGCAGGCCCCTCCCCTGCCCTCATCCTCCTCTTCTTTTAAAGCTTTAAAGGCAGGCAGATAAAAGAATGCTGAGAGAAGCCCAAGGTCGAGAAAATCAGTAGACCTTCATCCAGCAGCTATATAGAAACCACTGGCAGAAAAGGCTACAAAAAATAGTTCATAACTGGAAAAAAAACGGGTCAGTCTATTCCCTAGTGAACCATTTTTTCCCGTTTTACTGCTCTCTTTTCTCTTCAATCAGCAGCGGAGCAGATTTATGTGCAGCAGGAGTAAAACTGCAGCCTTGACTGCTGAGACACAGCAGAGATCTGTGTCTGAATCAGCCTGAGAAACAAAAGAACAAGAAGAGGGATGTCCATAAATGAGGCATGGTCTGCCATCAGCCCTTACAGCTGTAAAACACTGTTTACCATCTTATTTCTGCTGCTCAAGAGAAAATCAATCCAGCTTTTACTGACTGAATAGGTACAAGAGTGTAACAGACAAAGAGAAAGTCTTTTAAAAGATGAAATATTATAAGGGGAAGAAAAATGTTTCATTAAAAAAATTCAGAACACATAGAAAAATCATATTTATATAATCTTAGTTATGAAAACGCTGTACTAAATCAGTGTATGAGTTCACATTTATTAATTAAAACCTTTATTTACAGTTCAAAAGCTGGCAGTGTTAGTTACTAACACTGCACATTTTAGACTGCACAACTTTTAGTACCTTTCACAGATTGAAACAAAGAGGTGATAGTCTTCTCAGCCGTTGCCCCCAAACTGTGGAACAGCCTTCGCCTCCATATTAGCGCCTCACCAACAGTGGACACTTTAAAAACTCGTTTAAAGACCCATTTGTATCCTCTTTCACTTAAACCACTGAGCCTTGGCTTTTTGTAGTTTGTCTTTTATTGTTTTTATGTGTTTTTATATTTGGTTTAATTGCTGCTGATTCCCCCTTTTAATTTCACTTCTTTATTACTTGTATTTTATCTATTTAATTTTTTCAAGGCTGTACAGCACTTTGGTTCAACATGTTTTGAATGTGCTTCTTAATAAAGTTGACTTGACTTGGCTAATAATAAAGACGTGTATAGTTATCATTTTATTTTAGAAAAATAGCAGTACGTAGTTATTATTTCTTTTTATTTATTTATTTTACTATAATACTGCCAGTAACTGAATGGAATGTGCTGTGACAGTTTATGGAGACATATTGTATCTCATTTTAACAAGTTAATAGAATCCTCACATATCCCTCGAATATGGATTTTAAATTTCAGCTCAAAATAACAGAGATCCTTTATTCTACCATGTCTGTATACTCAGCATTTTATCAAACAGCTCACGCTGGTTTAAATGCGAATGAGCTCCTGTTGATTATATATGATAAACAAGCAATAAATCAAATTAAACAAAATCTTCTAAACGTCATCATAAATGAACAAAATAATAAAACAATTAAATTAACTAATAAATAGACAAAACTAAACTGTAATTTCAAAAACATGAATCTCCTCATAAAGCTCCCTCTGACTTTAAATGTACGACAGTATCACAGTAATTTAGAGAAAGAAACACAAACCTTGCTGCATTAAAAAGGTAGCCAAATTAGATTTTTTGCTGCATCGTTATACAGAGCAACTCAACAGACTGTTAACATTTCCAAATCTCATACCGCAGTAACCACAAACACACAGTGTGCTCTCAGCTCTGATGGTGAAAGTTTGTCGAGTTGCCTCAAGTACTTTTGAACCTGTCACTCGCTGCCACTGCTGCCGTTCACTGTGACAGCCTCTTCAGCTTTGTTCAGCTGTAGAAGTGTTCTGTTTTCATAGTGCAAGCTGGTGATCTAACTCATTAAAGCACACAGTAAACCCCTTATCAATCCCTCTCCGTCATCCACCCCCTTATCTCACTTGAACGCTGACATTTCATGTTTGTTTGTGTTGTCAGCTGTTCTTTCTTACTTTCATCAAACACTGATAAATAAGGAGAAATACATGATGCTAGTCTGGGAGTATGAGAGTATTTGCAAATGGAGTGCTAAACAATCTGAATGGAACTGAACAAAATATTGGGGGGGGGAAATGAGGAAAAAAATGAAATTATGGCTTTGAATAATGGCAAAACTTGTTTTTTTCCAAACAAGTAGGTGGCAGATTTAGAACAGTCAGTACAGACTGTGAAAATAGCCTATACGCTGTGTAAATTTTTCATTATTCTGAAATTCTGAACTTCAATGTAGCCGAGTTTCAGAACCCTAAAAATAACCCTGTAAACAACCTGCATCTGAGGCTGCGTCCAAACTAATCACAGTTTGATGTGGCCTGAGATGCACAATGGACACATCTGGACCCTGCTGAATTTGGAAAGTACAGTGTTGTAATGTGGACAGACTGAAACCATGACACAGACACCTACATTTTCTGCCTGACTGACTCTTTTCAGTGTCTTTCCCTGATGCTTCACCCACCTGTCACATGACTCTATCCAGAAGAAAAGAAGACCTCAGCAACTGACAACATTATGAGCATTTTTGTCAATGTCCTTCAAGTATTTTCTTCTATCCTGCTGAGTTATTTCACAGCAAGTGAACTGTCATTGGTGCAATTTGGAACAATTTCTGTGTTCAGTGCTGTTTTCAGCCTCTCTGCTCCTGTGATTTGTATCCCAGGAATGTTAAAATATATTCAGATTATTCTTGGATAATGATGGGCAGAAAAACACAGTTTGTAAATGGAAACATATCAGTGTGGATGTGCCCTCATAAATCTATATAATGTTAAAAGTATCACCTACTCTTGGGATATTACTGCATTCTGACCAGTGGGTAAGGCCCAGGGGCTTCACATATAAAGCTTTCTTATGCAAAGAATGACGCTGAAAACGTGCATCCATCAATTCTGACACAAACAACGGGATCCATAAAAAACAAACTTGGTGTGAAAAGCAAACTGACACACATCCATAAAACCTACACACATTTAGGTAGAGCAACTTAACAGCGACACTTGTGGTGAAGTGGGTAGCTGATGGCAAATTACACCTATAAAGAGAATATAAATATACACTGAAACGTTCCTTACAATATTTTCATTGCAAACTATACTACATGCCAAGTTTCTAACTTGGGTAAAGTTAGATATTCACATTCGATTTTCCATGATCAATAACTCATAAACAGCAAGTTGTTAAAAGACAAATGATACCTGTGAGTGATAGTAGTAATGTAAACAACGTGATACAACCAGAGTTTTGTTGAAACTGGCTGTCCTTCCAGCAGTATGAATTATATTCCTTCTCTGTTTGAGAAGGAAAAATAAGAGTGTGGAGCCTGTCTACATAGTGCAAGATTTTTTGTTGTTATTGCTGTTTTTTTCCCCTTTTCCCCCCTAAACTAGGGGTTGCAGTATCACTATGAGGAGGCAATAAGTATATGTACATAGTGATTTTCATGTCCGTACAATGCTTCATTGTGAAATTGCTGAATATTGTAGACAGTCCCACACACTTGACAGACTGTCGGTCTCATAGGCTGCTTTCACACCAAATGAACTGTGGTTCTTGAAGGTTCCCAGGAACCTTGGTTCCATGTAGAGAACCAGCCTACGCTTACACAAGTGTGGAGTTCAGTTATTCTAGTAAGGGACATGAGACCACAGTATACAACAGTCCATAAAATGGTATTTTCACATACAGCGTAAGTTTTGAACATCTTTTTTGTAGTCTCACTAATCTGAAAGTATATTTTTGTTTCTTTATTATTTCTTCATGTATTCAAGTTAAAACCTCCATCAGTGAAATAACACGATTACTGTGGTTTCTAGGTGAGAACCAAGTTTTTTTGATTCCAGGTGAGAACCAAAGTTCCAGGTTCTGAACCAGTTTTTTCCTGGTGTGAATGCGTGGCCGGTTCAAAATTAGGTTCCAGAACTGGAGCCAGCATGGAGCCCTGCCGGTGTGAAAGGGGCCATCGAGATCAATATACACTCAACAAAAATATAAACGCAACACTTTTGTTTTTGATCCCATTTTTCATGAGATGGACTCAAAGAT
>JAQQAE010023426.1:0-10044 GCA_029823295.1 Pseudamia nigra
CAATTCAAGGCCGAAATCTTATGACTATACAGAGAGTAAACCCAACAGAACCACCGAGAGCAAGCCAAAGGCGACACCCATGCAGAAATTATCCAATGGGAGCCTCGTACCTATTTGATAGTTAAATCCAGGTGGTGACCTCTTTTTTGGCCAGGCAGTGTATAATGACATTATTGCCATCGATGGTTCATTTTACAGTGTTCAAGTCAGTGGATGTCTTATTTCACTGTTTATATATAATGCACATCTTGTCATTATAACCATGGATTGAATGGATTGGATCCATGGACCATCATGCATAAAACCACCGTGCGAGTGCTGCAAACATGTCTCATTATTCCAGTTATGGTTGTTCACAGCATTATCATTTTTTGACAAAGTCAGTTACTAAAACATCATACTTCATTAGTTTTTAGGTGATACAGTAAGCACATTTCATAAAACCAGTTATCTTAAATAGAGAATCAACTTTTAACACTGTAAGTTGTTTTCATTCTTGTGTCACATCACACATCTGTTATTAATACATATACTTACGTAGTGCTAATTTATTTTAACACCACAAAAAGGCCATAAAAACAGGAAGTGTGAAGTCTAAAAGGAGAAGCATGTACCAAGTGTGAGCATGAACAGGAAGCATGCAGGGAACATGCATGGGCCAGGCTGTTGTGAAAGATCTCCTTTAATAACACAAACAGATGTGAAACTGTCTGAAGGGATTTTCTTCTGCTGCCCAACAGCCGGATGCAGCCAACCCATACTCAGACCAAGACTATACAGTCCATGATTGTCAGAATAATTACCCACATTTACTTTATTAAACTTGCACATATCCTCCAAGATTAAGGGCTAGAATTTTTGCTCTCACCCCAGGGAGCCTATACGTGCTCCTGTGGAAATCATAGTCAGTTAGTATTCAAACATGACAGGTTTTTACAAGGCTTTTATGCCTAAACCTTAACCAAACCTGATCTGTAGCATTGTCAAAGTCTAAATACAGCAGGGATTTTGTGCTTTAAATGTTACTTGTGGTATTTTGTGTCAGTTCTCCTGCTACAAGTGAGGTGTTTTGTCTAATGCTTTTTTTCCACTGCCAATGCCTGTTCATTTCAGCTTGGTTCAGAACGGCTTGGCTTGTTGCTTCTCCACTGCTGATACAGGTTTGCTGCTACCCAGCTGGATGTCACGGTGAATCAGCATAAACATGGTGACTTTATATTGTAGCTTTTCTTTCAGCTTCTGGACTGATATGTTTTCTTGAAGATATTTCGTCACTCATTCAAATGGCTTCTTCAGTCTTAACTGAAGACTTGGATGAGTGGTGATGGTAACAATGAACTGGACGACTGAGAAACTTCACAGATATACAGTATAATGACTTTAGTTTAATCATTGTTGCCTTGCAGCTATTAGTGGGACAACAATGGCAGTGGAGAAAACCTACAGCTATAAGAAATGACCTGTTGTGTTGATGTAAAATCTGTTGTCAATTTATTAATGTAGAGTACTACCGTATTTTCCACACTATAAGGCGCACCGGATTATTATAAAAAGTGACATTTTTGGAGGGTGCGCCTTATAATCCGGTGCGCCTTATAGTGCGGAAAATACGGGACTTGAATTCTTTGCCTGGTGGTTTTGGCGACATCTTGCTGGTGTCGTGTGATGTGACATGATGATACACAATAATACCAACCAGTCCGACGTGCATGATTTTTGGTCACATTTATGGTCTAACGTTGGCTGACGTGGAACCACAGAAAAACAGGGAGCAAAACTAGTCCCCCATATGGCTTTTTTATGTGCACAGGAAACTGGTTCCTGAACCTAGTTCTCTAGTTCTTGGTTTATTTACACCGAAAGTGAACTGGTCCAGGACCTGGAACTTTGGTTCCCAGCTAGAACCAGCTAGTAGGTTCTCTTTCTGAACCAAAATGAGAATGTCATTTCTACAGTTTAAAAGGAAAAGATGGAAATTATGGACAATCTAAAATTTATGTAAGTATTAGTGAGATTACAAAAAAGATATCAAAAAGTTGTACTGGCATTTATTAATGACGCCCCTGATTTGAATAGTTGAACTTCAAACCTGTGTAAACGCAGGCTGATACATTAGATGGAACCAAGGTTCAAAGAGACCATGGTTCATTTGGTGCTAAAGAAGCCACAGTCATTCTTGGTACCCAGAGGAAACAAAAAAATAAAAACCAAAAAACAGGGGCACTGAGTGAAACTGTGCTGAGTGAATGCCAGCAATAGACAAGGGGCATAATGAACACCACTATGGCTGAAGTTGTTGCCTGTGGTGTGGAAGAAGTACTGCAAATGTGGCATATAAGACAGGGGTTGAATTAATGGATCAAGTGGAATGTGTGTGAATCATGGATATAGGTACTATAGATATTTCAGTGAGCATATTGTTGTTTAAAACATGCAAGACAGAAATGGAAAAAATATTTGACCAACAGGGAACAGAAAAACAGAACAAGTAACAGTTGTCAAGCAAACATATCAGACCTAAAGTCAATAAGATATGATGACGCTTATCTTCTGCTGTGTCACTCCCAGTGTTGCAGAAGAGGTCTGGTTCTGCTTATACTCTGTGTATGGACTAGGGTGTGCAGTATTTAACTTACACAACAGAATGCTGAGCAAAGGTGAAAATAACCATTTTGTTTATCAATCCAGAGATTACATTTGGTATTTGGTTATGGATTTTGCTGCTCAGTCTTATTTATTATTTTCTGTACATTTGCTGTTAATAGGTAGAAAACATAAACTAACAGTAGTTGGAAAGATTGTCTTTCATATGTATGCCACAGCCATGGGAGCTGCTTCCGCTTTTCACATCAGTGTATATTCATCTAGATTCACTTCTTGTTTTCTAAAAGCTACCAGCTATTCCTGTGGATGCAAACATCATATGAGTAACATTTGCTTTTTTAAAACGTGCAATATTTTGCAAAAATCTTGACTTATTTTGTTTTTGTCAGAATTTATCAGTGTCTGGATATGATAAACATTCATACAAGAATTCATTGTGACCCATTGTGTGAACAGTCAGCTTTTTGGGGTTTTGAAGTTTATATAAGTTCTGTGGTGTAAAATAAAATCTGTGGAAATATGCACTTGCTCAGTGGTGTCAGTCCTGAGAAATCCTCCCAACAAGATGGACAACAGACATTTCTGTGATTTGTGATATAACAAATCATCAGTATTTTCTCTTTAAAGTAGCTTTTAGAATATGGTCCCAGGTCATGGCAATAGCTGATGACTTATATATCAGTTAATCAGCGTATTTTGTGATTAAAAGGGGCAGTGACTTGACCCTTAGAAAACTCAACCCTTAGAATACTTCTGTAACTCAGAAGTATTTAGTAGGCACATATAAACTGCATAGATAATATACACAAGATGGGACTTCTCAAACTAAAATGAAGTTTTGCTAACTTTCTATGATGCATTTGAAACCTACTGAACTTTAGTATGAATTGAATCCACTAGGTCCACTTTCTGTGCCAAATCACACCAGCCAGTGAAAGTAAAAGCTCAGACAGGAAGAGAGCAGTGAAAGGAAAAGAGAAGTGGTCAGGAAGGGGGGGACTTCAGGGAATTTTTCTGCCTTCTCCTTCACAGTGTGGGCCAACTCCTTTCCTTCTCTCGTGTCTCCTCCCCTCTCTCCTCCCCTGTTCCCTGTGTTTGCGTCACAATGCTTGTGCTGGTGCAGCAGAGCAGCGGGAGATGGCGGCAGGAGGAGGAACAGATTGAGTTCCGTAGCTGAGGAATGTGGCAGAGAGAGCGAACATGGCTATAAAAGGATAGCACTTCCACCCCACTGCTGTGATGTCACTACTCAAACATTTCCTCCTTCCTTCCCTTCCAAGTCTGACTTACTGACGTTGCTATTTCTCCTTAATTTCTTTAGAGTTTTCCACCTCCCTTTGTAACTTCACTATGCAGGGTAGAAAGTAGGGGGATTTTTTGTTTTGGTACACGGCTGGATAAGAAGATTAACTGCTATGCACGGCAGGCCAAGGTTCACGTATCATGCCTGCAATGTTAAAAGGTCTCATAGAGGACAGAATCTTTCATTTAAAACAGCTGCCTTTGCATTTAATCCTATATCATCTGTGCTCCTCATACTAGCAGAAGTAGTCACATTCAACTGATGACTGAGAATGTGTAGAAATACTTTAAAATTACACTACACACTAAGCACTAATTTACTTAGTTACATTTAAAGATGAAAAAAAGGGTTTCTACTCACTTACACTTGACCACATTTGATCAATGAGTGGGAGTAAAAAAGCTTGAATAAAAGAAAAAATTCTATTACATTTAAAAATTACACAATAATCACATGAATTAATAAAATGAATAACATTGAACAAAATGAGAAAAAAATGAACAGAAAACTGATCAAAATTACATAAACTTGTCACAATAATCAATGACATTAAGAAAACCGAGCAAAATAATCCATTATAAAACATAACAAACAGAAATGAACAAATTAAGCAACAAAATTAATAAAAATGATAAAAATAAGTGATCAAAGGTGAATAAAATAAGCAACAATAATCAACAACAATCAACACAATAAGCACAAAAATGAACAAAAATGATCAAAATTATGAGGTAAATTAAATTCACAAAAAATAGCAGAAAAGGCAGCAAAATTAGCAACAAAATTAGCAAAAATTATCAAACTAATAAAGTAAGTTAACAGAAATGAACAAAATAAGTACAAAAATGGAAGCAAAAACAAAATAAGTTACAAAATGAGTAACAGTGAATATATTAAACAACAGTGGTAAAAAATTAATAACAATATAATTAACAAAAATGAACAAAACAAACAAACCATGCAACAAATAATCAAAATAAGCAACAACGTGAATGAACGTAGTTAAAATAATCAAGGAAATAAATAAAAGTGACCAAAGTATCTGTTTGAATGCAATATATTAGTCTGTTATTTTGTTTTTCATTTGATATTTTTACTATTACTATTTTTTACTTTTACTCAAGATCTTTGTTTCATGAATAATTTACTTCTACTTGAGTCATTATAATTATAAAGTAACAGTACTTTTATGTGAGTACTAGTTTTTTGTACTCTACACACTTCTGACAATTGTACAAGTGAAATCAAAATAACAGCTTGAATTGTTAGTACAAACCTCACATGACCAGGTTCCAAGCATTCTTAAATGCATTAACCTGTGGGATTTTTTATCTTTTTTCCAAGAAAACGTTAGCACACTCCAGTGACCCATTTAATAAAAGCAGAAGTTACATAAAGTACTTCGTCATTCACTGAATGATTGACGAAGGTTTGGGGTTGAAAGATTACTCAACCGCAATGCTTAATCTGCAGGTTATGACAGAAACAGGGAGGGAAAAGAGGGTTTTAGAAGCTGCGGGAACGCAGTTGAAACTTGCAAATGAAAATATGCTCACAGGTGACATTTTGCAAGTAGATATATGACTGTGAGATGATTTGTGTGATCGTGAAAGGTTCCATTAGAACAGGCCTAGAGCTGTTGCAAGACGTCTACTTTGAAATCCCTGAATAAAACACAAAAACACTGCTTTTGTTAAAGTGACCTTTTAATTACCTAACTTAACTGTCTCTTACTGTTTCTGTTCTGTTCAGTTTAGCCTCTAATCACATATGTAAATATTTTGAAATATTTATTAATTGTTGCTCTCTAATTTGTCTAGACTAAAGTTATGCAAATCCATCATCTTTTTCAAAACATGACTTTAACTTTCCATTTTGGGTTCAGTATTTCCCAGGACCCACTGTCCATTCAGGGTATAAAAGAAAAAAAGGCAGCTCAGTTTCTCTTCATAGTGAACCTACCATTAATCCTTTTGAACCTATGCACATTTCCCCATAATGTTATTGCACCCAATATTCTTTAATTTTTTTATTTTTTACTTTACTTTTGTATTCTTTGACCATGAAAACCTACCATTAGCATTTGGAATCACATCATTATTAGTTCAACAGTTATTCATAAAAAAAAAAATGTTTCCATAATGTCAGTTTTCTTCTGGATCTAGTTCCACAAAGAAGACACGTCAAATCCATGAAACACACCACTGAATCAGCAGACTTTACACTACAATTTGGTGTCAATTGCATGTCTATAGCTTTATTTGCTACCTCACAGTAGCTATTTTTCCTCAGCCCCTAAATGTTGAATTTGATCCTATCTCACAAAGATGAAAAATCCTTTAAAAATCTTCTAGACCCAGATCACTCCGAGAATATGTCAAATTGGTCTTCATGCCATTTCTGTCCTATCATGAAAATTTCATCCAACTCCATAACTTTTCAAGTTATGTTGCCAACAAACAAACAGATAAATAAAGAAATAAACTAATGGACACAAACATAACCTACTTTCCAGAGGTAATAAACAATGAGCTGGTACAATTATAAACCGGTCCATCTGTATCTTGCTCATCTTCATCATCTTCCTCACTGATTCATGACCTTTTGGTCGGTTTCTGATGTCAGAAAGTGCTGCCAAAAATGCTCCAAACACATATTTTCACTGGTAAATTAATCAAAAATGAATTTACATCTAAAATAAAAAGCAATTAATATCTCACACCATTATATGGTTGATTACGTATAAAATTTGGGCCTCTATGCAGAAACATATCTGAGACCTGTTTTATATCCTTATCTGGACAATGCATTTCCCGGGATAGAATTACTCACGGCTCAATTATCACCACTATGTGAATGTAACTGATTATTTTTCAGCAAGAATCATGATTAAAAAACTACACATTTTGAAATCAACACCCATAAGATATAATAAACACGAAAAACAACAACACCTTATTTCACATAAGTCAACATTTTGGACTTTTTGGATGTTGTACCAACATATGTTTCAACCCAGGCATGAAAACACATGATCCGAGTAACTGACCAGTACTCCATAGCTGTTTATAACAATGTAAGGTTCAGAAATGTAAAGCCCCTCCCCCTACAGCTTGTCAAGTGTCTGCATCCCTCAGTATAATTCTGCATCAACATCATTGTTCTTTGTTGGCTTCAGTATGATTCATTGTAAAGGGTGTCTGAAGTTACTCAAAGCCCTGCCTGTGCTGAAGAGCCACACTGTTAATTTTTCATCTAGATATTATTAAAAAATACACCTTATATTGTAGCTTGGCCAAAACTTTATCTCCGCTCTCTGTTCTGTGTGTCCTGTGTACTCAGGATCAGCTGACTTGAATAAAAAGAGATTTGACCTCAGCAGCTTTGTGGTTGATTATTAACACTTCCATCAAGGATACAGTACAGTCAGGCCTCTGTTCACAGTGACCTATAGCTCTGGTTAGATAAAGGCAACATGAGAGCATTTGAAATGAAATGAATCAAAACCAGTAAAATATGTTATGACTTCAGCCCAAATTAAACTGATAATAAAAGCTTAAACTTTAACTCTAAGAGAAAATGTTTGAGCTTCATTTGGCCTTTTGACATGTTATAGCCCAGGGGTCTGCAACCTCCGGCTCCAGGGCCACATGTGGCACCTGTGACTTTGTCCAGTGATGGAAGTGACATATTACAATTAATAAAAAGGAACAAAATCAGCACTAAATCAACAAGAAAAAATGAAATAGATTATAATTAAAAAATAAGGGGGAAAAAGTGGAAAAAGTCCACTTTTTAACAGTTTAAGTTAACTAAATGACCAAAATGAAACAAAGCAAAAAAACACAAAAAAGAAAAAATGTTCAAAATATTCCACAAAATAAATAATAACTAAGTAAAATAATTATAAAAAAAACATTTTCCTAAAAATGAACAAAACCTGAACATAAAATGAACACAATATTCTCCAGAATGAACAAAAATTATCAAAAAAACCAGATGACCTATAATGAACAAAATAATCAATTAAATGAGCAAAAACAATAAAATAGACAATAATAATAATAATAATAATAATCTAGGACTAATGTATTTTAACACACTGCCAGCTGAAATGTGAAGAATAAGAAATGCGATATTTTTTGTGGCTCTCATCACATATGTATTTTTTTAGTTTCCATGTGAACATGGCTCTTTAGATTGTAAAGGTTTCTGGCCTGTGTTTTAGCTGAAGCAGACAAAATGCCTGTGTACAAACAACTGGCCAAAGAAAACATTCTTACTCTGTTTTACAGTAACCTGTGAGTTCAGAGCTGCAGAGGTGAACTTTATCCTGTCTGGTCTTATAAAACAGGCCGAGAGGTTAATATCTGTGGACACACAAACACACACGGATCCCGTTTTTGTCTTTGCTGTTTACACTTGGTGGTCGTTGTCCTCTTCCATAGCAACGTGTTCCTGTATTGTGTGTGTTTTTCCACAGTGAGGCTCACTAAAACGTCTGGCAAATAGTAATAAGTTTACATCAAGTGGTTGTAACCAGTCGTGCGTAGAGTAAATACAAACAGCACTCAAGTAAAAGTACTGTACTGTTACTTTATAATTCTATTGACTCAAGTCAAAGTACTCATAAACTTGTACTTGAGTAGGAGAAAAAAATATCTTGTACAAAAGTTAATGTAGAATTTATTACAGTGAATTGCACAGGTATTTTGGTCATTTTTGTTTATTTTTGTCTTTATTTTGATCATTTTTGTTCCTCTTATTACTTATTTTGTCCATTTTTAAACTTACATTGTTGTTGTTGTTGTTTTTTTTTTTTACCATAGTTGTTCTTTCTTGTGTCCATTTTGGGAACTTACTTGATTTTATTGATTGTTTTTTGATGGTTTTTTTGCTCATTTGGGATTGTTATGTTCTATATTTTTTTTACTTACTTGATTATTTTATTTAGTTTAGTTAATTATCTAAATTCTTTTTGTTAATTTGCTGCTCATTTTATAATTTTTTTCTGTTTTTTAGCTGTACTGGTGATTGTTTTTGGACATTTTGGCTCATTTGTTACTACTTGCTGATTATTTTGTTAATTCAATTAATTTTCCCATTCATTTTTCAAGCTACAGTTTTCATGCTAGAGATAATGTGTATCTCTAGCAAGTACACAAGTACATGTGAAGCAGTAAATGTACGTGAGTATTACACACTGCTGGTTATTATAAGACTGTATAGTTTGTATTCAACTTTGCATAACATGTATAAAAGCCAAAAGTAAGTCATTTGTAGAGGTGGTGACTGAGCACAAAAATATTTGGAAATATTCTTTATGTTTCATTTAAAATGTAAAATGTAAGCACTACAGCTGCAGTATCTTTTTTAGTGTGATAACCACCTTGGAGCAGAGCAAAGTTTTGCAGCATCAGTTACAATGACCTTTAAAAGAGTGAAAACAGGAACAAAAAGCCTTGTTAGTGGTTGAATAAATCCTTTATTATGGGTCTTTTCTGAAAATACATCTGTACTTTCAGTTCCAACCTAAGACTCTTCACTGAGTCATTTCCTTTGATTGTCGACACGTACCATCTAATGAATACACACAGACAAAAAGGTCCAAATTACTTTTAAATGTCTAAGAGAGAAATGTATTCACAAACAGGTGAGGTTCTCCATCTGGTTGTACTTTTTCAGTGCCTTAGAAAACCACAGTTATATGTTATGATATCTGCCAATTTGTTTTTATTGTATTTATTATCCATATATCACTACAACAGGTAGCATTTTTGTGCAAAGGTCACCAATTGTCCCCCCATAACTGAGGAGATGATTGACATTAGGTTGCACATGGTTTGAAAAGGCTATTGGAAAAAACTGACAAAATAAGCAACAAATTAACAAAAACATAAATAAAAAAATGAAAGATTGAACAAAACTGACAAAGTAGGCAACTAAATAAACTAAAATGTAAAAAAATAAACAAAAAGTGAACAAAAATAACGAAATAAGCTACAAAATGAGCAAAAAATGGACAAAATTGAGAAAACAAGTAATAAAATAAACAAAAGATACATCCATCCATCCATCCATCTTCTACCGCTTATCCGTGGGGTCGGGTCGCGGGGGCAGCAGCTTGAGCAGGGAGT
>JAQQAE010023427.1:0-10043 GCA_029823295.1 Pseudamia nigra
TAAGGGGTAGAAAATGGATGGCTGGATGGATGGTATACTATGACATAATATATGATATCAAATGATATGATGCAGTATGATACGACATGATATGATACAATATAAAATGATATGATGCAATACGGTATGATACAGTATGATGTGATATGATACAACATGGCATGATATGAAATATGGTATGACATGATATGGTATGATACACTATCATAGATGCAATATGATACAGTGTGATATATGATACAATATATGTTATGTTATGATATGATATTGTCATGTAGTTAAAGGATTTACAACAGACCCCACTTTGACTAACTACAGCATAAAAATGGTCTTACTCATTAGTAATAAAACAGCATATTATGATATTCTGAAAAATTATGCAGGAGCTTTTTGCTTTAGGTACATTTTAGTGAAAATACTTTTACTCTGGCGAATTTTCCATCTGTGTTTATGAAATCAGTTAAAGATGCAAAATAAACTTCCATGCTAGTGTAAATCAACAGAATTACATTTATGCTTTTTTTTGTACTTTCAAGAGAAGCTATTTTGCAGAATACTATTTACTCTCATTCTGTTACATTTCTGATTACAAAAATGTACTTGTAGAACACTGAGTTACCGTAAACACCTCAAAAGTATGAGATTTTACACACACTTTGTTTCCAAATGATGATGTACAGCATTCATATTATGTGCTGTATCAACCCAATACAGTACACGTCAATAAAGCAACAAAATGAGCAAAATTGAGGAAAAGTATCATGGACATATTAAGCAACAAACATCAGAATAATTAAAATTTTGAGTATATCATCAAGTATTTTTGTGATGTCTGCCAGTAAACAGTGTTTAACATCATGCATTTTTAGGTTACGTGGTTCTGCATCTGACATTGCACTGATTACAATTAATGTGCACTTTACATTGTTATTACCTGTAGGATAAATAACCTGTTAGAACACAATATACTAGGTTACAATAAATGACACATTGTGAAGTTACTCATTACTTGAGTAGCTTTTACATAGACACTCTTCACTCTTACTTATGTCCTTATTTTTATTAGTACTTCTTGACTACTTGACTCATTATAATTCTAAAGTGCACTTTTACTCTGGTTTCCGTTTCCTCTCTGTAAATAGATGCATATAATACAGGCTAAGCAGTTTTCTTGTATGTTCTTTGATGCTATTCAAACATGCACTTGTGTTGTATTCTATGCATTTGCCACAGTGATGTTCTCCACTGATGAAAAATGAACCATTTCTACTTCTGATTCACAGAACAGAACCTTCGTAGCTGTGTTACCACTGCGTCACATGAACGCGCACGCTCAGTTAATGAGTGCTACGTGCGCGCGCACACAGCCGGAGTCACAAAAGCAGCAGCTTCAGTGAGGTGGGAGCATTACTTCAGCTTGGACATCAACCATCAACACACGGACACAGCAGCGGCTCCAAGTTTAGTTCCACCTCATCAGCGGGTGTTTTAATTGCGCTGTGCTTAGTTTGAAATATGTTGGGATCAAAGGAAAGTTCAATGATGATATTTTAAAAGTTGATCAAAACCCACTTGTGCCAGGACTCATCTTTGGAGATACAATTAAGGATTTTTTTCCCACGGTGAAATTTGGCGACTTTTGGTTCCAAACGCTGGATGCTGGGAAGATGACGGTGACTTGACTTTACATTTAACGGACCCATTTGTTTCTCTCAGTAGATATAAATGAGGTGCCTCTGACCCGGATTGCGCACTGTGACCGGAACTTGAAGCCCGCTGCGCACAGGGATCCGTGAAGCCCGCGGCTCGCCGGGATGCTGCGCCTGCTGAGCTGCCTGCTGCTCGGATATCTGACCTGGAATCTGCGGATATCGGATGCACAAGGGGAGTACTGCCACGGCTGGCTGGACGCTAATGGGAATTATCACGATGGTTTCCAGTGTCCAGAGGATTTTGACACCATGGACGCCACGGTGTGCTGCGGCTCCTGCTCGCTGCGCTACTGTTGCGCCGCCGCGGACGCACGGCTGGACCAGGGCAGCTGCACCAACGACAGGGAGATGGACAACACCGAGTACGCAGCGCGTAAGTACACAAAGACTGCTTCATAAACTGGTAAAAGGAGTCTTAAAAGTGCGATTTTCAAATGTCTAGTAAAGGGAATATTAAATCAGTACAACAATAGCCTTAATCTCCTCCCCAGATTAATAGTATTTATCATAAACGTAGGTCAACATAGCATTTAATCTCATTTTTTTGGCAGGTTTAGTTGATTTTTCGCAAGTTGCCACCAGTATGAGGTCAAAGGTCACCTCAGCAACATGAATGTGCATTACAGAGCAGGGAAGTGCTTTACTCAAAGACACCTCCAAAGGTCTCCTTTGGACCTAAACTCCACTATATGAACTGCAATATTACATAGATTTTTACAGTAAATTAATCCTATTTTAGTTGTCAATTTATCATTCATAAGAATGAAGACTGAATGTGTTTTGTTTATAATGCCATTTGAAAAACTAAATGGGCAAAAAAATGAACAAAATAAATGTAACCAACAATCTACCAAATGATTAAAAGTTGAGGAAAATGAACAAAATAATCAAGACCACTGACAAATATTAACAGAAAATGAACAGAATTATTCATAAAATAAGCACAAATGAAGACAAAACGAACAAAATAATCAATAAAATGGATGAAAGTGAGTAAAATAATTAATAAAATGAGCAAACAAAAGCAACTGACACCCATTTTAGGTTGAAATCCTGAGTGTGCGGTCCTTAAAATAACAATAGAATACTTATGATTTTATGCAGCTGGACTTGGTTCTTTCTATTGCTGCCTCTAAAAAGATAAACAGACCATACTTATTATATTCAGTGTTTTCTGTGGTTAAAAGTATCAGGACAATTTCCTTTTTATAGCCGTTTTAAATATGAATGTGGTGTCCTTTAATGTACGTACCCAGTGTTATTGAAAAGCCACTTCTTTCCAACATAAATCAGCCAAAGTGTCCTGTTTCCTGCACCTGCTCTTATTTCGGGCCTCTGTGATGTGATTCATGTGACCTCGACTCACTTCAGATAGTTATCGGCGTAAAAACAAAAACTAGAGGCGTGTGTGCTGAAGCCGCCTGTCGTCAGCTGCATGTTCATCAAAACCAAATCTGGCAAACGACAGAGACACAGTTGCTTCAAAGATCTGCTGGATTCCAATTGATGTTGTCTTCAAGATGCTCACACACACACACACACACACACACACACGCAGGGTTCTTGTGCTGCCAAATCTGAAACATTGTTGTTGACAGCTCACAGCCTCGGTACTCACAGCACTACGAGACAGAAAGCCATTTATCTTCCTTGTTTAAACATTCAGACAGAACAGTTCCTTTAACCCACCACGGGGTGTGAAGCTTTTAATAATACACTGCTTTTTTTAAAAAATCAGTTTTCATTAAATTTCCCGAATGGATCTGCGTCTGAATGAACAGCACACTCCCAATTTCCTGATTTTTGACTTTAAAAATAAATAAACATGGGCTGATTTCCTCCCCAACTGTGAGGAGGATTCATAAAGTGAAACCTGAGCTGCTTGTGTTCACGGCAAAAAATGTGTCTCTGTTGGGTTGGTGTGAATTGTGTGGCGGTGGATTTAAAGCAGTCACAATTTCAGAAGCTCCAAACAGTTTAGAGGTTGAAGTCAACTTAAATTTATGAAAAACTGTCAAAATACACATTATTGCGTTTTAGCTTCTTTCGTAGATGTACATTTCATCAGGATGAGGGGGATATTAGTAAAATGCTCGTCTGTCCTCCCCAGTGCAATGTGTTTTTTTTTTTTTTTGTATGTTTATTTCTTCAAAAGTTGTTCGTAAATTTACATATATGTAACTCAAGGGTGTCTAAAATTGTGTTTTATATAAATAATGGCATTGGTTTGATTATTGATCGATTATTATGTCCTTGGGTTATTTTGTTCACTAGCTGTATTGTTCATTTCCTTGATAATTGTGCTTATTTTTGTCAATTTGGTGGATTGTTTTGTCCATTTTTTTCAATTATCTTCATTATTTTGTTCATTCTAGTGACCACTTTCTTAATTGGTAATATGTTGTTCATTTTGATGCTCATTTTGTTCCTTTTATTGACAGTTTTTTTTCAGATTTGTCCATTTTGGTGATTACTTTCTCATTTTGTATTTATATTTTGTTTATCTTGACTGTTATTTGTTCATTTTATTGACTATTTTGTACATATTTGTTGATTTTGGTGATCACCTTTGAATTTTCAAGTCATATTTTGCTCATTTTCTTGATTGCGTTGTTAATTTTGGTGGTCAAAATCTCATTTTTATGCTTATTTAGGTCATTTTGTTTACTGTTTTGTTTGTTTTTGATTATTTCTGTTCATCTCATGAATCTCTGTTCATTCTTAAAATTTTGTTGAGTGTTTAGTTGATTTTTATTATCATTATTATTTAATATTATATATTCTGTTAATTTTCTTCACTGTTTTGCTTATATTTTATCATTTCTGTAATTAAAAAAAAATCATTATTCATTGTTCTTTATTTTGTTTAGTTTGGTAATTACTTTTTATTTTCAGTTACATTTTGTTCATTTTAGCAATTGCTTAGTAATTTCTGTTATACTGTCTTAATTTTTTGTTTATTTTTGTTCAATTTCACTTCAATTTTTTATTTTGTCCATCACTTTGTTGATTTTGGTCATCACCTCCTTATTTCTTAGTTATAGTTTGTTCAATTTTGCTCATTTTGATGCTTGTTCATTTTGACTATTTTGGTAATTTTTGTCCATTTCTGTTCATTTTGTGGATTATTTTTTCATTTTCACGCACTTTGTTGTTTGTTTTGTTCTATTTTTCCTTATTTTACAAACTAAGAGACTAACAATTCACCAGAACACAACATTTTATGGATGATCCAGAGATGCTTGACAAAAATGACCCGCAGTGTTCACAATAATCTGGATACAATTATAATCACTTAAATAATTCAAACCAGTGACTCTTGTTTTTCAAGAGCAAAAGTGAGAAAGCGCTGTTTTTATAAAAAGGTGTTGTAGAATGGTCTGTAGTGTTAGACTAGCCTAGTTTCACAAAGTCTGACTTATTTAAGCCTAAAAAGTTACAACACGCTCCAGGCTAATTAGCCTTTGATACTGACTGATGATAAGAGTCAGTAAAAATGACCACCTAGAAAAAGTGAGAAAATATGGCTCATAATCCATGGTTTGTTGTTTAATGACACTGTACAGGAGAAATGTGAACAAATTTGAAAACATTTAATAACTGGTCGAAATGTAAAGCAGTGAAGGGACTGTCAGTTGTTTTGTTAAAGACGAAGGGTCCTGGAAGTAATTGCCTTCTGCTGGAGTGAACTCAACTGAGTGGTTTGAAGGAGTTTGAAAGAAGTTTGGGTAACGGTTATGTCCCTACTCTACCTGAAGTTTTTCAAGTAATCAACGTTCAGGTTGGTCTCTGTGAAAGTGGGCTATGGTCTCAAACTAAAATATCTCCATATGCCCACCAGCCTCTCTAACCTATGTCTGCTCTGCTCTCAGAACCCGTGTACGTCCCCTTCCTGATGGTGGGAAGCATCTTCATCGCCTTCGTGGTGGTGGGTTCCCTGGTGGCCGTCTACTGCTGCACCTGCCTGCGGCCCAAACAGCCCACCCAGCAGCCCATTCGCTTCTCTTTGCGGAGCTGCCAGGGCGAAACCATTCCAATGATTCTCACCACGGCCCCACCAAGCCTCCGCACCCCATCCCGACAGTCCAGCACAGCCACTACCAGCTCCAGTTCAGCTGGAGGTGGCAGCTCCATGCGGAGGTTCTCTCTTGGAGGTCAGGGTCAACAACAGCAGCACGGTTGTCTCGTTTCAGCCACTGTGTCCTCATCAGCTTCCACCCCCACCCAGAGCCCTCAGACGCTGCCTCCACCTCCACCCCCTCCTTACACATCCCCACCAGCCCCCATGTCAGGAGGCATTCAGCACCCACACCCTCTGCCCTCCAGTCACACCCACACCCAGCTGCAACTTCACCAGACCTCCATATCGCCTCAGGGTGCCGGCTTCCTGCTGCCACAGCAGTACTTCTTCCCCCTGCAGCCGGACACCTTCACAGCCACCAAAGGCTTCGCCGACTTTGGACAAAGCTGACAGCAAAGAAAATAAAGTATTACAACACAGTAAGGCGGCATGGACAAACACACAGCTGGCGATGTTTGGGCCTGAACGTGCTAAAAGAACACAGAACAACAAACAAATCACAACAAAGCTGCCTGCAGATGAAGAGCATAGCCTGAGGCCTCACAGAACTATTAAACACAGCTCCAGTGTCGAATCTTATGCACTTTTGTACCAAACCGTAAACACAGTTCTCTGGCCTCTATTGTCTGTTTTGTTTTTAAAACAGCAGTTCACAATTCAGACTAAAATCTCACCAATGTATCACACTTTTCTTACAAAAACAGTAACAGACGGGACTGTTACTGACACTCTGGGACTTGCTTATGACTAGATCTAGACTTTGGAAAGCAGGGAATTGTGTTTTCTGACAATCGCAAAAACCTCTTCGGGAGGGGGGGGGCAACCTGACACACAGGACATTGAGGGAAATGTGGACTTTATTAATGTTGTACAGGATTTTGACCACAGTGGGGTTGCCATAATAATTCCTAATTTGAGACAAATAAACTGTCTTTTAGTAATTTCCGTGTAGTGTTAATATCAAGCAAAACTGGAGACACTTTACAAAAATACCACCGTTATTAAGGATGTATAAATTGCTTTTAACTGGATTGTGAATCATGAGTAAGCTGTTACAACACATTAGAAATAAGAGGTCATGGTATTTATACTGAGCCCACATTTGTTTACTGTCAAGCCTCAGATTTTCTTGGTTTCTGAGTTTTCTTTTTCTCCATCAGCAGAAATTATACATGTCAGCTTCATCTGGTATTTATTAAATCAGCATCTCTTTATGCTGAACAGGCATATCACTTTATATCGTATTAAATTAATTGATTCATACATTAAACATTTGCCAATATAATGTTTCATACTTAACATAAGTTATAACAGGCTTATGCTAAACTAATTAGTAAATGTTTAACATGAAGATTGCGGAATATCTAAGATTTGACAGAAGACCCAGGCAAAATGTGCTGCTGTCATGTGATATTACCCAAAAAAAAAAAAAAAAAAATAGTCTTATGAATCTAATGTAAAAATGTGTTGTAACTTCATGATTTTCTTTATTAATGAGTGGTGGAGCTGCAAGGTTTTGGAAAACAAAAAAAAAACAAAAACCTCATGACGTATTGTGGCCAGTACTGTAAGTTTTGATGTCAGTAAAATAAAACAAAAGATCAACAAAAGACTTGGCAAAAATGGATGCAATATCAACAAAGTGAGCATAATTTGCAAAATAATCAAATATTAAGTAAGTAAAGTTTTATTTATATAGCATCTTACAAGATAAAAACCAAAAATTGCTTTACAACTAAATGCCAATACAAAAACAACAATAAAACACAATGAGGAACATTAAATCACAACAAAATTATAAAAGACTGTCATCCAAATGCCGCTTTAAAAATATGTGTTTTAAGCTGCTTTTTAAAAAAGAGTTCGCCAAGTCCACAGATGAAGTTCAAGGGGAGGGAGTCCCAGAGTTTGGGTGCAACCGCTTCAAATGCTCCGTCATCTTTAGTTTTCAGCCTTGTCTGAGGCACAACCAGCAGACCCTGATCAGACGACCTCAAGGTCCTGTTGGTGACGTATAAGTTTAAAAGCTCATAAATATAGGATGGTGCTTGTCCACGCAGGGCTCTGAAAGTCAGAACCAGGATCTAAACTGGATCCTGAAATGGATGGGGAGCCATTGCAATGAAATTAAAAGTGGGGTGACATGAGCACGTTTACAAGACCTTGTCAGAAGCCTTGCAGCAGCGTTCTGGACGAGCTGCAAACAATCCGTGGAGGTTTTACTGAGACAAGTGAACAAAGAGTTATAATAATCCAGATGCGAAGATAGAAATGCATGTACTGTATAATCATCTAAAATTCAGCCGTGACACAATACTACTCAATTTAGCAATATTTCTGAGATGATAAAAACAGGGAAGCACAAGAGAATGAACATGAGCATCCAGAGTGAAGGCACAGTCAAAAGTCACACCCAGGTTCTTCATAGTAGATTTAGCAAAAGAAACCAGGGAAGCAAGATTCTCCATTACCTTGGGGACAGATCTGCTAGAAGCGCATACAAGAACTTCAGTGTCCTGTCACCAACAGGACCCTGAGGTCGTCTGATCAGGGTCTGCTGGTTGTGCCGCAGCCAAGGTTGAAAACTAAAGGTGACAGAGCATTTGAGGCTGTTGCACCCAAACTCTGGAACTCTCTTCCCTTGAATTTGAGATCTGTGGACTCGGTGAAGTCTTAAAAAGCAGCTAAAAACACATCTTTTTAAAACTGCATTTGGATGACTTAACTTTTATGATTTTGTGTGTTTTACTGTTGTTTTTATATTAGCATTTGTTTGTGAAGCACTTTGTGGTTTGTATCCTGAAAGGTACTATATAGATAAAACTTTACTTCTGTTTTCTCACTATTAAGTTGGAAGCAACTGTCTGCCATCTAACTTTTAGTGGAGTCCAAACACTTAAGCAGCACTTGCAGCTTGGAGACGTCTTGGGGCTTAAAAGAGATGTAAAGCTGAATATCATCTGCATAGCAGTGATAAGAAACATCCTTAAAAGTGTTCACAATGTCCTGGAGAGAAAGCAGATAAAACAAAAACATCAGTGGACCTAAAACAGCGCCTTGAGGAACACCACAAGAAAGGGAAGTGCAAGATGACCTGAAGTGAGAAGTGGCTAAAGAGAGAGCTCTTTGAGACAGGCATGAGGAAAACCAGTCCAATGCTGATATACAGTGGAGCTCAAAAGTCTACACACCCCTGTTCAAATGCCAGGTTTTTGTGATGTAAAAAATTGACACAAAGATAAATAATTTCACAACTTTTATGTGACCTATAACCTGTGCAACACAATTTAAAAACAAACAAACCTTTAAAAGGGGAAAAATAAAAAACACTTAAGATCACCTGGTTGCATAAATATGCACACCCTTAAACTAATACTTTGTTGCAGCATCTTTGAGTTGTATTACAGCACTCCGTCTTTTTGGGTAGGACTCTATTAACGTGGCACATCTTGATGTAGCAATATTTGCCCACTCTTCTTTGCAAAACCGTTCCAAATCTGACAGATTGTGAGGGCATCTCCTGTGCACAGCCCTCTGGAGATCACCCCACAGATGTTTGATTAGATTCAGGTCTGAACTCTGGCTGGGCCATTCCAAAACCTCAATCTTATTCTGGTGAAGCCATTCTTTTGTTGATTTGGATGTGTGCTTTGGGTCAAAATCGTTCTGAAAGGTAAAGTTCATCTTCAGCTTTCTAACAGAAGCCCGAAGGTTTTGTGCCAATACTGACTGGTATCTGGAACTGTTCATAATTCCCTCCACCCTGACTAAGGCTCCGGTTCAAGCTGAAGAAAAACATCCCCAAAGCATGATGTTGCCACCACCATGCTTCACTGTACAGTAGGTATGGTGTTCTTTTGCTGATGAGCAGTGTTGTTTTTGCACCAAAATGTACATTTTGGAATTATGGACAAAAAGTTCAACCTTGGTTTCATCGGACCACAACACATTTGTCAAATGTCTCTATGCAAAATGAAACCGGGCTTGGATGTTTTTCTTTGCAAAATAAGGCTTTCGTCTTGCCACCCTACCCCATAGCCCAGACATATGAAGAAGACAGGAGATTGTTGTCAAATGTACTACACAGCCAGTACTTGCCAGAAATTTCTGCAGCTCCTTCAATGTCGCTGTTGGCCTCTTGGCAGCCTCCCTGACCAGTTTTCTTTACGTCTTATCAATTTTGGACGGACGTCCTGTTTTTGGTAATGTCACTGTTGTGCCATATTTTCTCCACTTGATGATGACTGTCT
>JAQQAE010023428.1:0-10043 GCA_029823295.1 Pseudamia nigra
TTTGATTTGGCATAGGTTTTACGTCGGATGCCCTTCCTGACACAACCCTCTGCATTTATCCGGGCTTGGGACCGGCGCACAAAAGAACACTGGCTTGTGCCCCCCCTCACGGCTGCAATAACACAATGATTGAAATAATGCACAAAAATAATTCAGGAAATGAACCAGGATCCCCCAAATTAATAAAATAATTTAATAAATGGACGTAAATTAACAAAAATTGAGACGAATAATCTGCAAAATGAAAATGTTTTTATTTTAATGGTTGAATGTTATGTTTGATTAATTTCTGACTTTTGTGAGACTGTTTAACATTTATATGTATGTTAAAAAGTCACTAATATTCAGATTTATTTAAAACCATATTTCCTATTCCAGCAGCTCGGTGCAATGATTCATCATGTCTTTATTATCTAACAGTTAGTGTTTGAGTTGCTGGTGCTGATCAGTGTTCAGAGTGGGTGGAAACTGTGAGAACTTCCTGTTTAGCTCTGTGTAGGTGAGATTCTCACTCAGCAACACCCATGTGACATGCTGGCCCTTTGTCAAGCTGAACAAAAAACATATTTCTGCACATGATCACTGTCACATGGTGTAAATGCAGCTCCAGGTTCATGAGTGCCATACCTGCACTCATCAGCACGTTGTGAGCAGTGGGGTGCCAGCTCAAGATGCCGACCCGTTTGGAGTGGCCTTCGAGTTTGACAACAGGATCTGTGAGAGACGCTGTCAGCCCGCCATCAGGGATCTCCCAGATCTTTAAGTTGGATAGAAAGAGGTTTAGCCTCAGATTGTAGACATCACATAACAGTGCAAACAACACTTAGTTGAAAAATTGCATGAAAGCATCAAGTGGTTTGTGCGGCTGCGTTACCATCACACTACAGTCTTCTGAGCCACTGGCTATAATGTTGTCATTGTGCGGACAAAAGTCAATGTCCAGGACTGGACCTGTGTGTCCGCACACAGTGGGGTAAGACATGTCAATACGTCCTGTCTGCAACAAGACAGACATGAAGAAGGGTGGTGAATACAGATGTAGGAAAGTAAATCTCATCCACGCAGTTCACAAAAGGAAGCTACTTGAAATAAGGAGTAGAACAATTGCAGGATAGGTAAAGAAAGTAAACTTAAAATAACATGTAGGTGGAGGAATTCCATCAGCTGATCCCAATACCACAGCTACGCCTTCAATTACTCCTAATGGCCAATAAGTGGGTTAGAGAGATCTGTGCCAGATCCACTGGCCTGCGCCACCTCAAGCTAACATGTGGAACCAGAGACGACATATTATCATTGACTTTTATGTTGGCTTTTTAACAAATCAATGAGTAATGTTGTCTTCAAAGAATAATGAAACAAGCATGAGAGGAGCAATTTCTATTTCAAACAGACTGAGTTTTATCAATTTTCCACAGAATAATTATTTCCAAATGAACAATAATTGACCCCACTTTCCCTTCAGATATAAAAGTATGATGGGAACTTTATAATAACTACATAAACCAGAGGAAGTATGCATTAAAATGATTCTGATCACAGTTTTAGAATTTCATAGGCTTCAAAGTCTGCAATTTCTCACTTTTTAGCAGTAAACTGCAGTAGCTATATGTTACTCTATGTTCTCTCTAGCTGAGAGCACAATGCCACATCCTGCTTTGACTGATCACACAACAAACTCCTAATATGGTCAAAACTTCTCGACAGCAGATCGTGTGACGTGCAGAAGAACTCAACATAGGCATCAAACTTCCTTATTCAGTTGACAGTGTGACTGTGACTGGCAATATTTAAATTAATATATATGAATGTGGTGTTGAAAAAAAATCCTCAGTACCCCATCTTAAGTTGGTTTGTCTAGTGCTTATTTGTACTAATACTGTGTTCAGACTTACCTTGTTCAAAGGCAGCACTATGAAGGCTCCTCCACCACTAGCCTCCACAATCATGGCCACAAACTTAGGGTTGACGGTGCAGAAGTTGCTGTCCCATGTCATTTGTGAGATTCGGATATCATCATAGCATTGGTCAGCTTTCACAGCCTGACCAAAGACATGACGAAATTTACTCGTCCTCACAACCTTCCTGGACATGGTGAACTGAAAAAAAGTAATGACACATTGTAGTGTGAAGTTAATCTGAAGAAAGTCTGCATAATGAACGAGAGAATGAATGAGCTGCAAAGTTTAAAGGAAGTTTTTTTTGGCAGTTAAAATGCATTTAAGACTAATCGTTTACAGAGTCACAATTGTCCTTTTTTGTTCATGTGTTTAGATTTCATGTGGAAATAAACTGATAGTCACAAAGCTGTGGATACAGCTGAAAGACTTGACACAGGAAAGCTAAAAAAGAGGAAGCAAAACCTTTCACAACTACTTCCCCTAGTCTGTCTCCGACTGGCACTGTCTTCCCTCTCTTAAATGTAGATTCTGTGTTTTATTAATATACCTGTGCTGCAGACACAGATTACTACACAAGGCAGTAGTAAGACAATGTTATTAATTGTTGCTGTTGTTACCTGAACCTGAGCTTCACGTGTCCAGAAATCGGTAGATGAGTTTGACAGAGTGACAGTTACACCACAGAGTGAGAAACAAAACCGCCTGCTTTTCTCTCTTGCCATATTTGTCATTTACACAAGCATACACTCATTGATTAGCTCACAGACACACATACTTCAAATATGCAGTATTGCAGTATATAAGCTATAGTTGTAGCCTTTACCGAATCAGAAATAAACCTAGAACAAAGCAACCAGATCTGTACATATTCAGACAAAAATACAACAAACAAAAGTGCATCATTTTGGATTTACCTCCATTTGTGGATTTACTTCCTGAAATCTGCAGCCGCACCTAAGCTCAAACTCCAGAGTACAACAGTTTTTCTGCATGAACATCACAAGACTATTCTGGCTGCTCTGCATCTAATTTAATAATCCTTTATAGAGTTTGCTCTAATTTTATCAGGAGCGTAGATGCATGTCAATAATCTCTCTGCACCATTGCCTCTCTCTGGTGGGATGGAAAACATTGCCTCGTTAGACACGGGAAACAATTCACTTACATGAAACCAAAGAAATCCTTGTATAACATGAGGAACAGTGATAATAACCTCAAACACATTGCACCCTGTCACTTCTGTCTTTATAGCATGTGAAGATGTGAAGGTTTTTACATTTTTCGTCTTCCTATTAACGATCAAATATTGATGCACTGTCTACTGCAGGTGCAAAAAAGAAATTGCAATGGATGCTGCAGGCCTACCTGGGTGTTGTGTGGGGGTGATTCAGTTCAAGGAGCTCCAGCAGCGCAACAAGCACCCTGCCACCAGAGTGAGAACTTCAAGAAAACAGTAGGTTAAAGTACATCGCAAAATGACAGGGAGGAAGTGAGAGTTTCAAATGTAGGTGGAAGTGGGAGGTGTCTCATTTTGGATTTGAAAACTGCAGAAGACAACTTGAAAGGGATCATTGAGCCAGGGTGATCAGGTGTTAGGTTATATCACTGCAAAAATAATATGTACACTGTAGTTCAGCCATACCCTAGTTATATATGGATGTAACTAAAAGCAAATTATTGAGTAAGTGTCACCTCAGGAAGACAAGGTAAACCCAGGTCAATGTTGCAAATTGGAATGATGCAGTGCTGATAGCTGAGGGAAATCGAATGTCTTCTCATCACTTCTCAAACATCACAATTCAATGTCTGTCGGAGCTAATAGAAAAAAATGTAATATAACATGCTGGTGCAAGTTCTAACTCAGGGATCTGCAACCTGCAGCTCCAGGGTCACATGTGGCTCTTTGGTTCCTCTCCAGTGGCTCCTGTGGCTTTGTCCAGTGATGGAAACAACATATAACAATGAATCAAAATGAACAAAATAAGCACTAAGTCAAGAAAAAGAAGAAAAAATGAACTAAACAATGAAAAAAATTAGGAAAAATCAGAAAAAATCCATCCACAAAACAAAGAAATTAATCAAGAAAACAAACAGATATGGTAAAAATAATAAAATCATCCACAAAATAAACAAAATAATCTTTAAAAATATAAAACTATACTACAAATAATAATGAAATCATCCACAAAATGAAGGAGATAATTAAGAAAACATATACAACACAATAATAATAAAATTATCTACAAAATAAAAAACAATCAAGAAAATGAACAAAAAGGATAAAATAATAATAAAATCATTGACAAAATTAAAAAATATTTATGAAAATGAGCAAAAATTGTACAGTCATAATACAATCATCCACAAAATAAACAAAACAATCAAGAAAATGAACAAATATGATAAATAATAAAATCAACTACAAAATGAATAAAATAATCCAGAAAATCAACAAAAATGCTATCGTAATAATATTATTATCCCCAAAAGGGTCAAAGTATTTAAGAAAGTGAGCAAATAATAATATAATTATCCCCAAAATGGACAAAATAATCAAGGAAATTAACTAATATGCTAAATAATAATAAAATTATCTGAAAATTTGACAAATTAATCAAGAAAATTAACAACTATGATAGAATATTAATAAAACCATCCACAAAATAAACAAAACAAGCAAGGAAATTAACAAATATAATATACACAATAACAACATATCTGTCACTCAGTAAAATATGTGCCGCGAACCATTTTGAAAAGGCAGCCTTATTTTAAAGCTTAATGGTTCCGATGTCTTTTTAACCCTTAAATTCATGAGTTAGGAGCCAGCGTTCCCACAAGGGGGAGCCAAAGATCACAGGGGTGGGAGAGGGCTTGTCTGCACTGAGGTTGTCAAAATTAGATTTGCACATGCTTAATAAAATCACAATAACACACTTATTGGATAATAGAATTCAGTATATAACACTATTTATAAATCTAATATATTTTGTCCACAGTAACAGGCCACACCTCTGTGACATGTCAGCTCTTCAAAGAGGATGTTAATTTATTTACTGATAAAAAAAATAAATGGGACAAACCAAAGGGAAAAGGATGCAACTCTTTATCCAAATACAGATTTAGAAGGAATAAAGCTCTACTAGTGTGTATGCAACCGTTTAACATTCAAAAACAAGGAATTGTTATTGCCATTGGTTATTTTTATGCAGCTTAATTATATTTTGTAAGGAATTTAGTCTTCATTACCTCTACATGTATAAATTTAAGCTAAAGATCATTTAGGTGGAGGATTCAAATGAACTCACTGGGTTTTATGTGTGTCATTGTGCTCTATATTTCAGTTGTTTTTAATTTAAAAATTAAAAAAAAAAAAAAACCTCGGTCAAAAATTCCTTTCTGTATAAATCTCTCCTTATTTTCCTGTTATAAAACTAAGGCTGTATGGTTTATCACAGTCTCTATCTTAGGTCATGCAAAAGGCTGCAATTTAAAGATTCAGATTTAAGTGGATTGAGGGAGATGCAGCATTGTCAATAGAAAACATTAACACAACTCAATACAAGCTCTGGTCAGTGTCACGAATCAAAATATCTTCATACAGAGAGAAGTTCTGTGGATAACAGGTAAAATAAAAGCCAGAACATATTTTGTATTTATTAAATTCTTGTATTTTAGTTCTACTTTAAGTTTGTATGTCTGGCTTGAAATTTCTAAATGAATAATCTGAGGGGGTGAAGCAAGCAGACTCCAACTGACTCCCAATTGCGCAGCCTAATATAAAACTCATAAAGGTGGAAACTCAAAGTACACATACATACATACAAATCGCAGTAAAAGAAAAAATGGATGAAAGACATAGCCTATAGGCAGTTTTAAAAATATAGACTTCAGTTTATTGCACAATCGTTGCTGGAGACTGAGGAGTGTGAGAGCCTGTCTGTTACACAGGACACTGATGTTGGAAAGACGTGTGGACTACAGCACGGGAACAAACTGTGAGCCTGTGTCTGCACACATTAATCTGCAAACACACAGACTGGAAAATGAGGCACTCTAGGGATGCAATCTGCACCCCGTTGGTGCTATGGGAGAAAGTAAATGAGACAAAATACAGATGTCATGCTTGTATGGGTTCTGCAGGAGAGCTCATACACACATGTCTACATATGTGGTCTGGAAATATGACTAAACACCCCTGGAGGAGAACTGCAAGCCAGCATTACAGTTGGTTCATCTGGGTGCAGTATGGCTACAATTAATGCCTGCATCAGTGCATGTGAACTTCCACAAGATGGAGCCCTAGTCACTGTTTTGTCATTTTAAAAATGCCACAACATTGCAGATATGAGAACACAATAACAGACAGACCCTCCAGAAAGCTCCCTTCATTCTATGGAAAGGGCTTGTCTCATTACCTGTACACATAGACCAGTGTCATTATCCACAGAATAACAGTAATCATAATAACCAGTATATAACAATACAGGTAAATCCATTATAAACAGATCATTAACAGGCTATCCGGCACCTGTGTCATATTAAAAAACAGAATTTTGTTTTGTTAGTTTTTACACATCATGTAATTTTTTTATTTAACATACACACAAAGGACAAAAACCAATTTTCAGGCCAGATTCTGCTTCTGTAACATAGCTTTCTGTTTAACACTCCCTCTCCACCGGCCATTTCCTCACACCTTGTGTCATTGTGGTCAGAGAGGGCAGGTGGAGGTACATGAAGTATTCACAGCCATGTTTCAGGCTGCAGATGTCAGGCCTTGGACATTACAGCTACTGTTATGGCACCCTGAGAAGTGGGAGACCCAGGATGTAGGAGTGAAGCCCTCAATTAGAGTGGATGAGAGCGCTATTTAACAAACATAAAATCACTGTTACGTATCCTTCGGCTGATAATGCATAGATAGACCAGTGGTAGTCACGAGGTATTCACATGCCTGTCAGGATTCTCCATGATGGTCACAAATGTCTTTCCCACACATCTAAAAAGTGGTTACATTGAAATGATTAGAAGCATTCTTCAGTAGGGTCACAAAACGTTCAGACAAGTCTACATTAGTACTGAAACCAACTTCAGTATTTTTTCTGTGTTCTTCACATACATATGGACACACTGGAGCTAAGCAAACATGTCTTTGATATTAAGCACCACACCAGGCCTCATCTGCGTCCCTCTCTCAGGTATTGTTTTGGCTGTGGAAGAGAGCAGCAGCTTAACCCCATGTCTTCTGTCTGTCCTTATTCTATTATGTAGATGTATCAAAAATGAATCAGGTCATGTTGTTTGCAATGTATGTATAGATTATCTACATACATGTATTTACATTATTTATATGGACTTTAAATATGTTTCCTAATTTACTTTGATCCACAGCCCTTTTAAGAACAATGAACAGTGCAGTTTATTTGAAAGTGATAATGTGAATTCCATTGTCGTCCTGGACTGGGGCCAGTTTCACAAAGATGTTTTAGACTCTTCTGTCAACTTTCTGCACTTGGATTTGCGATTTGGTCTTATATTTGACTTATGAAGTTACTTATCTCACCCACACATTAACTTTGAACTAAGCCCTTTATTTTTTGGTAACAACAGGTGAGGATTTGTAGTTTGCTAATAATACTTAAGAGAAAACATAAAAAAGGCAGAGAGTTTTTTTTGTGGCACTCTGAACTTCTGGAAATAAGATCCAGCAACGAGACACTGGCAGTCCGACACAACTACTTAAAGAGGTATCCAAAGATACAATCTCGCACATTAAGACAAAAACAGATTCCTTACACTTTTAAGAAGAGGTATTGTAACCACCTATGTCTGTTGGTTTCTCTGTCAGGAGGACCACACAAATACTAAAGCACAGATTTTCTTGAACCTTGAAGGAAGGGTAATGACCAAATACCTGCAAAAGACTTGGCACAATCTTGCCATTTTCAGCATGTTGTTGCAGTTCAGAGGTTGTTGTTGTTTTACAGCAAAAGAGGAGTTTGAAAAGAGTGGCACATAGAGAGCAGAAGGGAGGAGAAAGCTGACTGAAGCAGATGCAAAATGGTAGGATTATTCCACCGGAGTACATCCTGGAGATTGGCAGCCTTTCTGCCAATCACTACACTGCAACTATCTACACACAGCCCTGTACAAATGCTGGTAGTCACATATATATCTGCAAAAAACAAAACTGTGTTTCTTAGTAGTTTTCTACATAATGATGTTTTAAATATAGGTGTGCAACACTGAATGCCCAGTAATAAGGTATTTTTAATGCCTCATTGAACAACTTTTGATTAGAAAGAATTGTCGGTATTATGGAATCCTGCATCTTGTTTTGAAAATGCAGGCATGGAAATAGCACACTCCATGTTGTTTTGGAGGAGAAGTCATTCTTTAACTAGAATTCAAAGTAAGTTAGTCCTACTTCAGGCTTTAACAGCTTTGAAAAAAGATCAACTGCAGATATAGACATCTGAAGTTTTACACTCTTTGTGAAACCAGCCCCAGGTGACTGTGCTGCCCACTTCTACCCCTACCCCCACCACACACACAGACAGTCAGTAGATACATTTCCAGGAGCAAGTGGCATGGCCTGTGGATGGTTACAATAAACAAATGACTAGCTAACACTATAAGACATCAGTTTCTGTTTTACAGCTACTTTCATGCATTTTTGTTTCATTCAATGGCCAAAATACATTAGTTTCAGCTTTTACATTGTACCACAGTCATAGTAGGTAATAATTACTGTCAGAGTGAGACTAGCAGACATACAGAATCTGACTCTTTATCAAGGCAAGGGGCGGGGTGCAGTCTGAGGCTAGTGTACGTGATGCATATTGTGGGAAACCTCCTTCACTTATGAGTCAGTGTTAGCACAGGAAGCAGGGACGTGCTACACCTCAGATGTTGCTAATTTGGCAAAATGAAGAGGGGGTGAAGGGACTGGAAATTAGTCAGTGGCAGTCAGTCTATGACGATAGCAAGGGAAACAGGTTTGGTGTCATTCAGAAAGCAAAGTCTACCTGTGCAAAAGAAATGATACTTAAATCATTTGTTTTGAGCAAACCGAATAACAGATCAAGAAATACCAGAGAGAAAAACTGCTAAAACAATCATTAACCTTACAGCTGCGATACCCCCAACACACAAAACTGACATAACTTAAACAAGGGGCTAAGGGGTTCATTCCTCCTTAGTTAATATGACACTTCTCTACTTTAAAAACAAAATCTTTTCTCCATGGGGAAAAGTGCAAGTCAGCCTGTGGTCTCTCAAAGAGCAAATGAAAAACAAAATCAACACACTGACACATTTAAGAATAACATTGCAAAAAACATCAAATCTACTAAAACTAAATATCCAAATACAGTAGAACCAGCTTAGGCCTGCATGTTTCTTATTCCTGCTATTTTTTTCATTTTTAGTGGCAACACATGCACAAAGAAGGTCATTTTCTACATTACTGTGTAACCGGGGAGTGCAAAATGTTAAAAAAAAAAAAGAAGGATGTGAGGTGAAAACAAGAAGCTAATCCTCTGGGTCAGCACAGTTTCAATAAAACAAAACAGCTTCTCTGACCTCTGGCTTGATTTGTCGGCCAGTGATCCTGCACAGCAACAATAGAAGCTTTTTTGACGGATGATACAAACACAATGTTAACTTTATCAGCAAATAAATATATTACAACAAAATAATTAATAAATATAACACATGATCAATTCATTGCATATTCTGGTTAATAAGTAAAACATTCTGAATAAATAAGTTATTTGTTAAGTGGAAAATCCCAAATTTCAGTGCATCTTAATGCTCCATGTCCATACAGGCATGGTAGTCCAGTGCAGAATATGGCAAAATAGCAATCATTGCTAAGAATATTTACCTCAAAATACACACAAAAGGAAATTCTCCACTGCAAAAATGTGCAAATGATGTCAAGTGCTTTAAGATTTAAAAGTTAAATTCATTGAAATAGTATTAGGGTGAAAATATTCCAAGCAATAATGTAAAATTATTTTAGATACAGTATCTCATAAAAGTGAGTACACCCCTCACATTTCTGTAGATATTTAATTATATCTTTTCATGGGACAACACTGAAGAAATGACACTTTGACACAATGAAAAGTAGTC
>JAQQAE010023429.1:0-10043 GCA_029823295.1 Pseudamia nigra
GGAAATAATGTAAGTTATGTGTCCTTTCTCTGCGGACCGGCACCAATTGACCCACGGACCGGTACCGGTCCGCGGACTGGGGGTTGGGGACCCCTGTTTTAGACCATCAGTTGTCTTGCACAGTGGAAGGATGCGGACAGAATCAATAGCCCTATTAGTGCTTCTACAACTACAGTACAAATCCATGTTAAAGCAAGAAATAGTTAAGAGAAAAGACAGTTTCCACTTCAGTCTGAAAAATCTCAAGTACCTTCAACATGTCCCCAAGCACAGTTGCAGCAATCAATAAATGTAATGATAAAAGTGGCTCTCATGAGGACTACCCCAGGAAATGGCCAAGAACTACCTCTACTGTGGAGAATTAAAAGTTTGTTAAAATTGCCAGCACCTCAGACAGTGTTTGATCATTTTGGCACTTGCTTTTTGACATATTCAAAGTTCTTGAGATATTCAGACTAACCAACCTCCATTTCATGTGATGATGGAATGTCTTTTCTCTTCACTGAATGCTTCTTGCCATAATATGGATTTGTACAGTAGCTGGTCATCACTAATCAGGCTATTGACCCTGTACTCTCCCTTCCTCTGTACAGATGGTCTGAAGCACATCAAGAAGGTAAGAAATGACACTTATTAACCCTTGACAAGGGAAATAAATCGTTCTGGGTGACTACCTTGTGAATCTGATGAGAGAATGCCATGCAAAGCTGTCATCAAAGCTAAGGGTGAATTCCATTTAGAATAGCACTGCAATTGACGCTGAGCCCCATGTAAAAATAGCTATATGCACAGAAAACACAGAGCGGAATCACAAACTGAACTGTTGAAGTGAGAGGAGTGAAAAGACCAGGCGGAGTTGCAGCTTGAACTGTCAAACTGAGGGATCTGCATTAGCAGTGAGTTTACATAGCTTTACTGTCTTAAAAATATATATTGCAATACATATCATATACTGGCACTGACTAAATATATCACTATATAAAATTTTTCCCATATTGCCCAGCTGATCTGAGCTCATCGCATCAAACTGCAAAGTTGGAAAACATGGATGCGTACTGGAAAGCTGGTTTGGAGCACAGACAACGTCCAAACATGTACACTCTACATGATGAAAAGTGTATGCATTACATTTTGCACATCCAAACACCATAGTAACATGTAATGGAGAAAAAAAATAATTACGTATGACTGACATAATATGACACAGAAAATAACAGAAATCAGCAGCGGTCATTCAGTTGTTTTGAGTGTTAGCCATACTGAATTGTACGGTCGGGGTTGGTGCGGTCGCTCTGGCTTTATAGTAGAAATAAAGAAAAATCACTGAAGAACATGTGTCCAAAATTTTCACTGGTAGTAGATTTTAAAATTTAACAAGAAAAGGGAAAACACACTTAGGCTTTGCCCATAAATTCAGATAAATGTTTGCATAACAACCTGCAAGGTAAACAAACCGTGTCTGGCTCAAGTTAAGTCCAGAGATGCTTTGTGGTTCTTGTTGTTCTCTGAGGAATGCAAAGTCCTTCCTCGCTCTAAAACAGCGAGCTCTCCATCTGTTTGTTTTGTAGCCATTACAGCCACTTAGCCTGACAGAGCACTTTGTTTCCCTTATCTCCTGAACAGCTAAATCGCAGAAGTGTTTTCGACGTCTGTGCGACCTTGGGTTTAACTCCTATCACCGTGTTTACTCATGACACAGATCAAAGACAGATTGCTTTTGAACGAGGAATCATAAAAGGGATGGTGGACTTCAGGATTTTGTGACCAAGGGGGAAGACAATAGGCATATTTCAATACCAAGGGCCATGTCTGACAGGTGAGCACAGGAAAAAGACATCCAAAGAGAATGAGTGGAGAGTAATAGTAGTAAATAACACTCTCCCAGAGATGATATTCATGTGTTTGAATGGATTGCCTGCATGGTAAGGATTCTAACAGCAGAGGCATTAACAAAATACCAGACCAATCACTTGTTGCTATGGTTACTGGTCAGCAGGGCACTGAGGTGTAAGGAGCAGTATGTCATTAAGAGTAAGGGATGCCTCTGTCTACCTTGTCCAGATAAAGTTAGAGCTAACAGGAGATGCAAAGGAAGCTGGTTATCAAAGTAGAGATAAACCCGGTGAGCGACACGGACACACACACAGTCTAATTTAACCATTCAAACATTCAAGGCTCGGAGACACAACAAAAAGGTTTCATTTCATTTCTACAGCAGCATCTGGGCTACACTGCAGTCAACAGCAAAAGCTCAATCTAATTAGTTCCACTTGGTTTAGTTTTGGCTGTAGCGTTAAACAATCAAATCTTCTTTTGCACTTCAAGTTGAACACATTTTCAGTTACTGGCAGTATTGTTTCCTGAAGTAGAAGCCTCATTTTAACACCCTGCTTTGCTCTTACAAAGTCTATAAAGCACCTTAATTCAAATGTTTTATAAGAGCTTCAGTCTTAGAACTTTTATTCTAAAGTACTGTGCAAAAAATCTTGGCACCTTACGTTTGTTGTCATTTCTTATCTTGTTCTAAAATGAGTATGGGGATAGAACTTGCAACTGACCACCTTTAGGTTTGTTCTTTTTTAGCATTTTAAATAAAAGCACAGAAAATGTGCACAGTATAACACATCAATCACATCTAAATAGCTCCAGTAGGCAAAAATCCAAATTTAAATAATATTGACATGTACTGAGTGAAACTTGGCTTAAGTTACTAGATCTCATATTTTCTGTCCAAACAGTTCAAAACATCTTTAAGTGCAAAGGGAGATAATACTTAATACTGACACTTCATTGAGGAGAAAATGAAATCTTTGTTCATGTGTAGTCTGGTTCTGCTGTGATTGAGAAATGTATGTTTATGGTCATTATAATTTGCAAAAACAACAAAACCAAGGTGCCTAAAGCTTTTGCACAGTACTCAAAATATCTAGTAAAACATAACGGTGACCAAATGAAAGGAGACTACTGCGAAACGCATCCTTTTCTTCTGCTGGCCATGGACCGGTCCAGTGTTTGTCTCTGTCGTTCAGTGCCTGTGTTGCTGTCTTTCAACTCTTTTGTTTTGTCTCTCATCTATCCACTAACCCTCCACCAGTTGAGGCAGATGGCCACCTACCCAGAACCCTGGTTCTGCTCTAGGTTTTTTTATTCTGTTAAAGTAAGTTTTTCCTCCCCCTGTCGCCTTAGCCTTGCTCTCAGAGGTTCTGTTGGGCTTGCTCTCTGTATAGTCTTTGAGGCTTTGGCCTTCAATTGTGAAGCGCCTAGAGATAATCTTAGATTATGATTGCCTCTAAACAAATATAATTGAATTGAACTGAATTGAACACCTGTTTCACACCCAGTAGTTAGACTGGGACTGAACCGCTGAGGCTCTCAAGAGCAACACTGAGAAATAGGACACGTTTTCCAGAAGTCTTTCTATGTTTGTCTCACTTCCAGGGCAACTCTGATGCCTTTTGAGTTTGAGTTTTGAATTTTGGACAAAGTGCAGCAGGGTGTGAATGTGTTGTTTTTCACAGCCCTCAATCAAACATTGAATCCAGTCATTCCAACCAAGAGCCGTCAACCCACATTTAGGATATTTTAATGCTTAAAACTCAGGTTGTTGCATTTTACATTTTAGACCAATGTGAAACCCTGCTGATAGGTATTTAGGAGTCAGATATTTATTTCAGTGATCAAACCCTCAAGAAGCATGTACCCAAGTAACTCTTATCAGTGTAATGAAAAGCTCAAACACAAAAAAGCGCTAACATTGTGGGCCTGTGGGGACAATAACTTCGTGGATTTCGAATAGTGTTTTGAATACCACCTGTGTGTTTGTGTGCAAAAGAACAGAAAACAAGCTCACACCAACACGGAACAAAAAGTGAAAAAAATGATGGACAGGGAAGGACTTAGAACGCTGAAGCACAGAGCCGGTGATTCAGAGTATTTGTGAACGGCTGGCATGCTAATCAAGCTTGAATGTGTTTGGGGCAGGGTGAGAAGCGGGCTTATGAGGGGGCTTCACAGGCAGTCATTTACCACCATTCAGCTCCCATCAATATCAGGGCCGATTAATGAGGGGCTAGAGGGGAGAACAGGGAGAAGGCACAGAGGGCTGGGGGGCAGTGGCCAGGTGTCGGCAGAGCCACAGAATGGGAATAAAGAGTTCGTGGGCAGTGATCCGTGAGGAATCCCAGCCGAGCGGCAACAAGAGTGATGGGGAGGGTGAACGCTGATGCCCGGTAATTTTTAAATAGCTACGCTTAGCTATTTTTTGTCTAAATCCTGAAATTTAGGATTTATAATACACATCATCCCAAACTGAGACAACAAAAATGATCTTCAAATAAACACATTTCAGTACAGGGTATATTATTCCTCAAAAAACCCTCAAATTAAGTTTTTAACTATTACATTTAGAAGAATATTGGTGTGCCTGACAATTTTTCAAACATATTGTACCGGTTAATATCAGAGGATCAATAGCTAAGTACCAATTTTACATGTGCGTTGTAAAATAATAGATTTATTTACCTTTTAAATAACAGTACATACATCTTGCATTTATTTTGGTGTTTGCATGTGAAAGCTAATACAGTATTCGTATAAAATAATAATACAGTAATTGAAATATCATTTCTGCACAAACATCACCAGTTTAATTTCTGGCCTGTATAGATTGTAAATACAGTGTAGATTGTAAAGCCCCCGGAGGCACATTTGTACCTGTGATACGAAGTTCTACAACTGACTTGATTTGAGTCACTCTGGCTTAGTCAAATTGTTGTAGAATGAGATCATGTCACACAATATGTGGCTATTAAAGTTTACATTTTTGTATTTGCCAGGTGCAACTTTAAAGAGTTGGTCAAACAAGCACTTTCTTGTTTTTCAGGACTGAAATTCTCCCAAAAAAAGTCCAGTCATACATTTTAGCTCTCTGTGATTTAATAACAAAAACATTTCGCTGTACATTTTTAGAACTTTTAAATGAAAAATAATTCACATAAATGAAGTTACTATTGGATTAAAGAACTGCTGTTCTTTTTTGCTGTGGTTGACTGAATGGCATAGGTCAGAATAAAGAGGGGGAACTAAAGCTTGGTGTGCAACTGTGTGAGAGTCTGTGTGAGGCCCTTTAATGTCTGTTGAGACATTTAAAGGCTAAAATCATGTTTTGACCTTGAATAGTGCTCCTCCCCAAGAGGAAAGGGTCCTGGTACAGACAACAAAGGGTCATGTTCTTTTCGGCATCTTTGAGCCCAGGGTTGTGTTTTATTGTTGGTCGTGCCTGTTGTGCATGTGGGTGGCCATGTATGAGTGTGTTCTCTAAGAATTATGGGTGCTTTGTGTGTATGCATGGGTGTATGCTTCAGTGAGTGTGTATGAGGTTTTGTCTGGTGCATGTGCCTCCAAGTGAGTAAAAGATGATATGTGTGTGCCTGTGTGGACTGCAGACTTGTGTATGTCTGTTGGCACAACACTCAGATACTAACACAAAGTAGTTTAGCATGTGTGTGTCTGTGTGTAACAGAGAACTGTGGGCCCAGAGCAGCAATTTTGGAGGGACTGCAAGAGTCCCCCTCCGTTGTTCAATGACTCACCAGGTCATGTGACCACTGGTTCTCACAGGGGCCATGGGCAGTCGGAAACAAGAGAGCAGCGTGTTAAGGCCGCATGCCTGTTTCATTGTTTGTGTGGGGTGCCTCACTGCTGAATGCAGACAAATCAATCCTGAAACATCAGCATCAACCCACAAGCACACACTGGGTTAGATGAAGCAGGACAGAGTTAGCACTGTGCCGGCTTGTCTCTGGGAACTGATTCAACGACAGCGCAGAGTATTTCCTCCTCATTTATCTGTCTGTATGCCTCCTCTGTCGCTTCATTTGTCTTTTTCTGTTGTCTCTTTCTCATGACCTATAGAGAAAGGAAAGCAAGTCTCTTCTTTCTGCCACTCCCTTGTTCTACAGCTCTGTGTTTCCTCTGGGCTGGATGTAAATCCAACAACTACTAAAGGAAAATGTTAAGTGGGGATTTATGAATATCAAATGTCAAATGTTGCTCTGATGTCTTCCAGTTACATCTTTCATCTGAAAAATATGATGCCCATGTCATGAAGGTTTCCAGACTTGTCTCATCTTTGCTTTTTGACATAAAGCCCCATTTTTGGACAAAAAGAACAAAAAAATGTGTCTAGAAACACAAAAAATATCTGAGCTCTTTATATACAGCATGACATATGATGTATCTTTTAACTGGCAACATGTTAAAAACCAATCTGTTATATATTTTCTTTTTTTTTTTAATTTGTCTATTATTTTGTTCATTTTTTGTTGATTTTTGTTCATTTTGTTTATTTTTCTGTTCATTTGATTGCTTTGTTAATTTTATGGACTTTTACATTTTTGTTTATTTTATTCATTTTGTGGCATTCTGTTCATTTTCCTGTTTATCTTTTACATTTTTTAAAGTTTTGAGGTCAATTTCTGGTCAGGATAAGGGTGTGTTCCAACTAAAGGAGGATCACACTCCTCAGCATCCCTGGTATGGTCTATTCCAGAGTACTGAAAAGGAGGATCCATCGGATAGTCGAACATCAGATTCAGAAGGAGCAGTGTGGTTTCCATCCTGACAGTGGAATGGTGGACCAGCTCTATACTGTAGGCAGGGTCCTGGAGGGTGCATGGAAGTTTGCCCAGCCGGTCTACATGTGTTTTGAGGACTTGGAGAAAGCATTCGACCGTGTCCCTTGGCATTTTCTGTGCAGAGTGCTCCGGGAATATGGGTAGCCAGATGCACTGATTAGGGTTGTTTGGTCCCCGTATGACTGGTGTCAGAGCTTGAGCCATACTGCCGGCAGTAAGTCGGATTAATTTCCAGTAAAGGTTGGACTCCACCAGAACTGCCCTTTGTCACCGATTCTGTTCATATTTTTTTTATTTTTGGCCAAAATATTTTTCGTACAGTGAATATTTCGTAGAGGGAAGTGTTCGTACAGCGAGGTACCACTGTAATCACTATTTTCTAGGTTGACATAAAATTGTTGGAATATAGCTATTCAAGGTAGCTGTTAAAAAAACAAAAAGACTGGAAAAGATTCTGATTTAGAAGCTCCCAGCCAAGAGAGCAGTTTCTTTTGGAGAGGGGAAACATCCTTATGTACTTTGAGCTTGCCAGTCCACAGTGGATCAGTGCCTTACTTGAAGCGGTAATGAGGTGATAGTTGTTAAGGAATAATGTCACTCATTTACTCTCAAACCCACAGTCATCAGGGATCCAAGCCCAGAGATATTCCAAAAGTAAGGCCATATCTTGAATCAAATTGGCTTACTGAATGACACATGTATTTTACGGCATCATGTATATTTTTGAAACCACAGAATCATTAGAAATCTTTGCTCTGAGATACACTCAACCAGCCAAACCAGTGACAACAAAGTCTCAGACAAGTAAGAGATATCACAGATCAGTCTTAGATACTGTTGTGAGACCCAATTGCTGAATTGCCAGATTATGTTGGTGGTTATCACAAGGTCAGAGTCAACAATCAGCTAAATTAAACAAAATAAATTGGGGGGACTCTGGTACAACTCCTTTGGAAGTAAATGGCATCGCTGTTGTGAGAAAACCACAAGACACAAAGGTCGCCTTGATTTCCAGGGAGCTAAATGATTCCTGACGGTGGAGCCTGGGCCTGGAGACGACAGTGTTAGGAGAAGGGATGGAGGGAGGGCGTGGGAGTCTCTCTGGCAAGTCTTCTGTGGCACCGTGTGCCTCCCTCTCCCCAGTGACCTGAGAGTGTTAAGGCCTTTGCTGAATAACCAGCTCCATCCGCCACATTCAGACAAAGGCTAAAAGGTTAATTGAACCTCTGTGCTGTGCCTTCCTCTGTGTAATTTACTGTGATTAATGCATAGAGGTTACTGTCAGACTCATTTACTAATTGTCCAAAGCAGCACATAATTAACCACATCTGCAAAAACGTGTCTGGAACTGTACAACCCAGGAGAACACTAGGGCTGTGTCCAGACAACTATGTGCCACTTCGTCAGAACACAACCATTCCAAAACATCTGCTCTCTTGTAACAATGTCACTCTGAAAAAGCTGCATATTTCTGTGGTCGTCTGCAAGCCTTAGTCAGGTTTAATTTTTTCACAAACCTTCATTTTAAACTTTTGATGCCAGAAAACAAGAACCCCACTTCCTCACTGTGAAGACAACTTCACAGAATCAATGTTTCATCTCTCCTTAGCCCCCTCGGAAAAGTTTTCACTCGAAACTACTGAGTGGTCTGACACGTAAAACTTTACATCAAGAGAAAACTAAAAGCAAAGAGATCACAGTGTCCTTTTTAAATATGTGTCTGACTAACAACGTGAAATTCAGGATAAACTTTTCAAGTATTCCAGTCTTTTTTCCTCCTCTCTCCCTGTCAGCCTCAGCTGTCTGGCACTGTTCCTTGTGTCAATTATATCTGGAGATCCTTTCTGCCAGTCTATCGTGCAAAGTGTGACTTTCTGAGAGTGCTATTTACTGTAGGTGTCTAGAAGAAGCTAAAACTCAACTTGTGTTATCTTTGTTTTCCACAGTCACTTATTCAAATGCTTCTCAGTCATGTGAACATTTTGTCTTGCTTCTCTTACAATAGTTACAAATATGTACCAGAACTACAAATACTATGTCATAGTCTATAAGCCTCAGCTCTTGAAGGGCTTACAATTTAATGGAGCTGTCTTCTTCTTGTTTTATTTGATGATATCGATGGCCAAATTCCCTTGACAACGTGTTGCCACAGCTTATCTCAGAGAGTGTGTGCACGCATTAATTTCCCTGTGTATTCTCTGTGCTGGGGTGTGTGCCTGCATACGTTGAGCACATTCTGCCAGCCAGTGCTGTGACCTTGTGTCCCCATGTGTGACTGTGTGTGTTCAGTGCTCAGGGTGCTTGGCCTATTCCCTCTCTCTCACTTGATAATGGGTGTATATACATTTTAATCTTGGATTACTTGGCTGACTCACAGAAAGGTTTTCTGTCAGCCTGATGTATGCGGCCAGCTCTTATAATACCCTGAAACTGACTATCATCACTGTATGCTTTCTTTCATTTTAGGCTTACACAAGTACAAACCCATCAAGACATCCAAGACAAATCTGGAAATGTAACAGTGTTATTTTATCCTCGCAGCTCAGGGTAACCATTTCAGCCTGATTCAAAATTGCTCTGCTGCTTCTTGGATACACCTTCACAGTTTGGATGTATACAGTATTAAAGTATGTAATTATGTAGTTAACAAAATGTGTTAAATCCAGGACATTATATGTGTGTATGTAGGTGTGTGTGGGGGTGTGTGTATGGGGGTGTGTGTGTGTGTGTGTGTGTGTGTGTATACAGTGGTCCCTCGTTTATCGCGGGGGTTACTTTCTAAAAATAAATAGGCGAAATCCGCAAAGTAGATTCCGATAGAACAACTGTTTTCAGGCCCAAACATTTGTTTGACAAACAAAAAAAAAACAAATGCTTTCCTACAAAAACACAATGGCCTCCAGAAACAACAAATTAAATTTCAACGATCAACCTACGAAGCTGGACACACAAGAAACCACCGGTAGTGACCCACGCGCCAACCCCCTCAACCCCCTTCCCCCCTGGTGCTGCTCCGCCACAGCATATCTTGTCTAAGGGAAGGGTGGCTACAGATTCAAGAGCTCTACAACGATTGTACAAATCCATAAGCTCAGTCAGTCAAAACAATGTCAAGAACTTTGAATGTGTTCCCAAGTGCAGTCACCAAAACCATCATACACTATGATGAAACTCATGAGACTCACACCGGAAAAGAAGACCAAGAGCAACTTCTGTTGCAGAGGATGAGTTTTTTGGAGCTATTGGCCTCAGAAACAGGCAAATTACAACACCTCAGATTGTGAGATTTTTTCTTGCTATGATATGGATTGGTGCAGTACAGGCAGTTCTTGGGTTACGCGGTATTCGGCCTACGTCAAATTCGACTTTACGACGCCTGCGTCTCGTCCGTCATTTTGTCTCCAGTCG
>JAQQAE010023430.1:0-10043 GCA_029823295.1 Pseudamia nigra
GGCTGCATCAATGCCACAGCGCATCGAGGCAGTGATTAAGGCAAAGGGATTCCCAACCAAGTATTGAAGATTGACTTATCATTTTGATAATACCATATTTTGATTGATTTGATGTTATCCTAATTTCTTTCCTTTTTTCCTGCAAAAACCAATAAGTAAATGGTGATTTCTCCAGTTTTCTAATTTTTTGAATTTCTGTTTTCGTGGGTTTTACGAGCTGGAAGCCCAAGTTATGTTAAAATAAACAAATATTTGAAATTGTTTAAACAGTGGGCCCTGAATCTATAATCTATGAAAGTTTAACTTTTTGAATGCAATTATGGAAATAAACTTTTACATGATATTCTAATTTTTTGGAAAGTGTCTGTATATGAATGCACGTGGTTTTATTTTTTCCAACTTTACAAATAAATGTTTGTCTCCTCAAGACCCAAACTTCCATAATACTGTACATATTTTTTCCATTATTATTGTTAATTAATCCACATGTGGTTTTTATTGCTGGATGTAAAGAGTAGCATGAATAAGGTTAATGAGTGAACTGCGCTGGCTTTCACAATGTTATGACAAAATGAACAAAATATATCAGAACATGAGCAAAACATCACTAAAATTAAAAACATTTAAAGAAATCATGAACAATGTGAACAGAAATGAGCAGAAAATGAACAAAGCACCATTAAGAATAACAAAATGATCAACAAAAAAAGCAGCGGTATCTCAAGAAAATTAACAAATTTCAACAATATCACCAAGAAAATGAACAAAAATAATCAGAAAATGAAAAAAAAAATCAGTTAACAAAATTAACAAATTGAACAAAAATGGGCAAAGAACAAGCAAATCACAATCACTAAAATTAACACAATTAACATAAAAAATAAAAAGGTGTGAGAAAAGCTGGAGAAGTCACTGGAGTTTTAGTACTTGGGGTCAACTGTTCAGAAGAGTGTGGACATGAGGTGAAGGAGTACAGGCAGGGTGGAGCGAAGCGATGGGTGGCAAAAGAGTAGCATCAGGAGTCAGACGGCAGGCTTACAAGACTAGTGAGATGGTGGCACTGATATAAAGACAGGAGGCAGAGTTGAAGATGCTGAAATTCTCTTTGGAAGTGATGGAAGATTCACAGGATAATGAACACACAAATCTGAGGGACAGCTCAGGTTGGACGTTTTGGAGACTAAGTCAGAGAGGTCAGATTGACATGGCTTGGACAGGTGCTAAGGAGGGATAGTAAATGTTTTGGTACAAGGATGGTAAATATGGAGCTACCAGGCAGGACACAAAGAGGAAGACCAGTTTTATGGAAGTGGTGAAAGAAGACAAGCAGGCAGTTGGTGGGAGAGACAGTGCAGAGGACAGGGTCAGATGCAAGCAGATGGTTCGCTGTGGTTAATGGGAAAAAAAATGCAATGCACCTCTGTTCTCACCTGATTTCAACCATAAACAGAAGTGCATGAACCGGAACAGCTTCTGCACCCATTTCTAGAACACTTGTTCCAAATCCAAATTACAAGGTCAAAACCACAGTCATCAGATCTTTTTAAGTCATCGTTCATATTTACATAAATGACTTCAGTTTTGTGGTGTCCTTTTAAAATTCTTAATCTGACCTACACAATCTTATTTTCTTACTCTCTAAAATTAGACGCATGTTGTGTAAAACAGTACATGATCAGAATATTTTATTTAAAAAGACATAGTTGACATATATTTAAATTTTAGACAATGTGGTTATAGAGCAAACAATGTCACATTACATTTACAACCCTTTATGGCAGACAATCCTGTTCTGAGATTTTCAGTCAAAAAGTCCAGATGAAACAGGCTTTGAGTACTTTCAATGGTACTGGTGACAGTGATAATCACAATGATTGTTGGAACTGATCATAGGCACATGTTTCTAAATCAACATGTAATTTTTATGGACTGTCAAACACAGCTGATCCATCCTGTCGCTGCAGAAGTGAATTACACATCAGACATGACCCCTTTGGCTGGCTCCACCTCTGCTCTGACATCAAAGTCTACAATAAACTGAAGATCTTCATTCCACATCCTCGTCTCCTTCAGAGGGCTCCTCGCTTTCTGATCCATCTTCTTCGTTACCATCCTCTTCTTCCTCCTCTGTCGAAGACTCATCTTTATCTACAGCCGGCATCTTCAGGACAATCTCGTCATCTTCATCATCATCCACTGCCATGGATTTCCTCCTCTCCAGCAGTGATGGCGTACAGACCGGAGTCGCGTCCTGCACAGGGGGAAATGAGGTTGGATTCAAATTAGGGTAAACAACATGAGCTTGTGACGTAATGTTCCAAACTACTCCTAATTTATTAAGACTGAACAGAGTACTACTGCTAACAAAGCGTACAAAATAAAGTAGCCAGTGAGTGGAGACGCTTATTTCAGGGGCATTTATTTCAGGATTGTTTTATCTTATTATTTAGACTGCAGTGTATGGAAGCAGCCATGTGTTTTCTGAGAGGGTGGTCTTTCAGGGCAGCCTCACACAGAGAGGCAAAGTGCCACCCTTTCTGTGTGCATTACTGTCACTGGACAGAGAATTATGCCACCGTTTCCATGAATGGTGTTTGTGAATCCAAATAAAAGAATTCACAAGTCAACAAAGACAATGGTTGCAAACATGTTGGCCATGAAAATATGTGATTACTAAGACTACCTGAAAGTTGTGACATTCTGAGACATAATCCTAACTTCATCTCTTCACAATCTGTCCCGTGCTGCCAAGGAGATTCCGCAGCTCAACATGACCACACCTGTAACTATTCTTACCTCTTTCACTACCTTATTCATGAAAAACGAGTTGAAATTTGCCATGGTAGCAGCCATGTTTGTTCTTGTGAGATTCCACTTAAAAGTCCAGTTGACAACCTTAACAAACTAGCTCATAGTTGATCCTTCATAGCGGACCGATATAAATGATTAAACAGGCGCCGTGCCAGTCAGCATGACATACAAACTCACACTTGTCAAATTCGTACGTCTGTTCTTTTCTAAAATGTACCAGATGTTGAAGGAATGTGAAACAGGCTGTCTCGCCTCGGTCATCCTGTGGTTAGATAAGCTATAACTCTGTAGTAGCTACTGCTACGACTGCAGCAACTCTGCGAGTGAGCGCATGAGCTTGTCAACTTATGAGGGTGACAGGTCGACTGCCAGATCACCTGTCAGTCCTGTACAGCAGACCATGACAAACCACGGGCTACTAGCTAATTTGCCAGCATCGTCGACTGGTCCTTTAAGACAGAAATACAATCCACAGACACATTTTGCACAAAATGAGATGTAACGTTACAATCTTCATGACAAACAGTGACGTTCAAGGTTTGCATTGTGACCATTTAAAGAAACCCACTTCATGTTACCATATTTCAAATGGTATCACCACCATAGACCACAATGGGACTTTGACACTTACTTTATTATACCAGTAAAGTAAGTGAGACATTATGCCAAATGAAAAAAATACTTTGTGACTTTCTCGTTATGATTTTTTTTTTTTTAAAATGGCATTCTTTTGCGTACATGCACAACCTTATGATGCAGGTTTGTGTGTGATCATGACAAAACGACAGATTTATATTCTTCAAATTTATAAACTACTTGAATCTTTACAACTTTGACCTTCCCGGCAGATAAATCAATTTGTTGGCACATGGGTTTTATCACACTGCCACTAACAGGCGCGTAATAAGCTTAATGCACCACTGTACTATGGGCACAGTTATCTGACCCCAGATAACCAGAACATCAGAGGTCATTTTCAGTCTGTGCACAGGTTAAATATCAACATCAGAGCATGTGTGCAGAGTCTTACGTCACTGCTTATAGATGTATTCGCTGTGTCTGATGACTTCTTCTTCCGAGGCACCTGAGCAGCCTGGGGAACAGAAAAGTACAGGTTAATAAAGCAAAAACAGGTCATCTGTGAGCATCACATGTTAGTCTGTAAAGCCTGGACCCTCTCAGGATTATTTTTACCAAATTTAAGACCGAGTATTCGACAGCTGAGAAGTTAGAGATATAATTTAGTGTTAATGAATCCACATTTAACATTTATGGACACCAAAGATAATGTACAAAAATCAGAATTCACCTTATTTAACTTCAATTTAAAAGTTGAGTGTCCGTGTATACTACAATACAGAACATTAAACCAAACTAGGCAAGAAAGAAAATAAAAAAATAAAAATGACCAAAACAATCTACAAATTTAGGAAAAACAAATTCATAAAATAAAAAAAATAAAATTCATACAAAAATACACACGACCATAAAATGAAAAAAATATAGCATAACATGAATGAAATCATCAACAAAATAATACACAAATCCACCCAAAAATGGAAAATGAATAATAAAGACATTAAAAAAAAAACATTTATTATTAAGAAAATCAACAAAAATGACCATGAAATGAACAATGAGGATATAAGACAATTTAAGACTTTAACACTTAACTTTTTAAGAGTTTAATTCTGTTTGTAAAATTGAAACATTTTAAGTCTTAAGACCCTGTGAACATGAAACGAAGCACATACGAATCCTGGGAAGTCGTAGTCGATGCCGCTTTCCGCCAGCCTCTTGCGGAGCTTCGACTCTTTGCTCAGGAGCCTTTGGGTCATTTTCTCAAGCTGCTGTGGTGCGCGTTTCTGATTGTAGCGCTGTACGGCAGGGTAGAACGGTTTTTTGAACTCTGTCTGGGAGCCGACAAACAGGTCTTCATGGACTTTCTCTGGTGGAATCACATGACCTAAGGACAACATTTGTCACTGATATTACTGGGACAAAAATAATTACATGCAAATGTTAAGAGTGTAAAATATGCTCTAGGTTTCAAATGAACTTAATATTCATTATGTAAATTAGTTTACATGACATAAAAGTCACACAGGTAAATAATCCAGCCATACAGTCATAAAATACAGATTTGTATGTGCACACTCACATTTAATGATTCTCTCTCCCATCAAGTAATTGTTCATTGTCTCCGCCACAATTTTAGCGATTTCATCACAATCAAACTCTACAAACGCATAGCCTTTGCTTCCACCAGTCTGTAAAACAATGGCAGAGGAGAAAAGGTGTTTCAAGGATCAGTCCGGATGGTTTGGCTACATGATCAATTAATTCTACCAATTTTATTAAATCATGAGACATTTTTTCAAGAAACAATTGTATTTCATTTCAGTGATGTCCAGAAGTTACAACAAAATACAGGTATAAAGAACTGCAAAAGACACTTCATGCAATAAACTCATGGTGGTATTTTAAGATGTACAGAAAATGCCCTTTGGTTAGAAATCAGTTGCAATCTCTTTATTTTGTGATTACAGCCTTCAAACAACCGTAATTAATTACTAAGTTTCTCCATGTCTTATTTTAAGCCACTCATCTTCTGCAAAGGCCTCTAGGGCTCATACCCATACAGTCTTAGAATTATAGGCATGGTTTGTGAATTTCTCATTGAAGTTCAGAAACTTTATAAATCACTTAAAGGTAAGTGATTCATAAAGCATCTTAAACCTTAAAGAGCTCCTGAGGTGACAAACTGTTAGGACTAGTGAGGAGGACTTTAAGAGAATGAAGAGTTTCTGAAGAAGAGGAGAAATTAGAAGACTAAAAGGATGAGGATTTCAGGCAATGACAACTAAGCCTCATTAGTGACTGGTTGGAGAGAAAACCTGCAGGGTCTCGGCCCTCCATGGCACAAGTTTGACACCTGCGGTGTAGAACAGGGGTGTCCAATCATTGTCACAAAGGGCTGAGACATTGCAGGTTTTCTTTCCAGCCACTCACTAAAGCAGGTGTTTTCACTGAAGTGCAATCAGTGGGAAAGAATTCAGTGAAATCACCTGCTGAAGAGACTCGTTGGAAAGAAAATGTGCAGTGTCCCAGCCCTTTGTGGCAATGATTGGACACCCCTGGGTGAAGAACACTGACGTTTTCCCAGTAGGTTCAAAGTTGGCCAAAGCCAAGTGTTTCTGCACAATGATGTTTTCTTCCAAGATCTTGACGTACTCTTCTTTTTTCATGATGCTGTTCACTTTTAGAAGCTTGTTGGTCTAGATGAAAAAGGCCAACACAGCATTACACTCCCAGCACCATGCTCGACTCTGGACTGTGTTCTTTTGGGTTGAAGACTTCACTTTTTCATCCTCACAAAAGCCACATCCTTTGGCTTCAAAAACTCAAATGTAGTCTCAACCATCAACAGAATCTAAGACCAAAAACTCAGATCTTTGTCTAGGCAAGCTTTTGAAACAGCTAATACTTTGTATCTGCCTAGGTTGGAGGTGTCTAGATCAGTATTCATGGAGTCCACTCAATGTACAACACATGCATAGATTGTCTGCCCTGCTGTTTTGGTCCCAGTGTGGAAAATAAATAAATAAATAAATAAATAAAATCTGCCTATTTGATCTTATGGACCTTATGAAGACAACAATCCAAAGCAAAGTTAGTAAAGAAATCTTTCCTGTCCAATGATATGAATGTTCTGGACTAACCCTCAATCTCATCTGAAAGTGTGGAAGGAACTTTAAGGTCTGTATGATGGCAATGGAGCACCTTGAACTTCAAAGACCTGGAGGCCTTCACAAAAGAAGTGTGGGCTAAAATTCCTGTAAAGACATACACAAACCTTGTAATGAAGCACATTTAGTTGCAGATTGTGATTGACAACAATGGCTTTGAAACTGATTTGTATGCAAAAAATATGAAGAATAACTGGACATTCTTTAATCAAAATAATTTCTCATTGTAAAACTGTCATGGGCTTCTGTTTGTGCTTATTGTGGGCACATGGGTTTTATCACTCTGCCAACAGGTGAGCAGGCGATAAGCTTAACGTACCACCTCACTTTAGGCTCAGGTATCTGACCTCAGACCACCGTCACATCTGAGACCATTTTCAGTCTGAGCCAAACGCTTCAACATAGGAGATTGGACACCAACACATTTAGAATCACTCATTACTGTTACCTTTTTACTCCTGGACAGACGCAGCCTCAGCACTTTACCAAACTGCTCAAAGTAGGATTTGAGCTGAGGTTCAAACAGCCCCCGAGGCAGGTGGCCCACATAAATCACTCCAGGACTCAGAAGACTCCCCTGCACAACAACAACAGTTAATAAAGACACTGCAATAAAAAGAATTATGTCATTTTGCTGCTGATTTCAAAGGGCTTATATGTACCCCACAAGTTCAGCCAGGTGAAAAAAAAATGCATATTTAAAAAAAAACAAAACAAAACAATGCGATGCTATATTAACTTACTTTGACTTGTGTCATTGTGGACAGTATTTTAGTGCAAAATTTAATCTGTAACTATTTGGTTATTATCAATGTACACTCATTGGCCACTTTATTAAGTACACCTTGCTAAGACTGGGTTGGACCTTGTAGCTATCATAGATGGTCCATTGTGGTCATAAAGGGATGGATGTGGCCAGCAGCAATATCATGTAGGCTGTGGTGTTTAATTAATGCAGTTAGGACTAAAGGTCCCAAAATGTGGCACCACCAGCAGTCTGAAGAGCTGATACAAGGGAGGACAGATCCATGCTTTCATGTCGCTTATGCCACAAAATTACCATAAAATCCAAATGTGACAGTGGAAAGTGTGCTGTCGCTGGACATTTTTAAAGGCAAGCAATTAATATTCTGTGTCTGGTGAACTGTTAATGTATTGGTTTATGCCTAAACCAAATACATTTATGAAGCAAAATAATTATTAAGGTTACCAAAAATGGAGATAATGAGCAACAAAAACAAAAAGTTATCTACAAAATAAAAAAAAGAACAAAAAATAACACACACATTAACAATCACGCATATCGGCAGAAATTAACAAAATAACCAAGAGAACAAACAAAAATGTGCTAAATAAGTTACAAAATGAACAGAACTGAAGGAAAAACAAAGAAATAACCAAAAACATGAACAAAGTAATCAACAAAATAAACAACGTAATTATGGACTATTTTGTTTATGTTTGTAGTTATTTACTAATGAACAAAAATGAAAAATATAGTGGGCAAAATATAAAAGGAATGAAAGTTATCAAAAAATAATCAAGAAAATGGACAAAAATAGAGTAAGTAATCCACAAAATAAGCACAACAACCGAATAAGGAACAAAATCCATCCATCATCCTCCACTTATCCTGGTCAGGGGGCAGCAGCCCAAGCAGAGAAGTCCATCCTTCCCTCTGCCCAGCCACCTCCTCTGGGGGGACCCCCAGGCATTCCCAGGCCAGCCCAGAGACATCGTCCCTCCAGCGTGTCCTGGGTCTGCCCCAGGGCCTCCTCTCAGTTGGGGCTAGTTTTGGCAACAGGGGATTGGCCTACCCAAACCACACAGCAGCACTGGACCCTTGCGACCCTTCCTACAGGTGGTGGGCCCACATCAAGGCATAATGATAAGGGTCTTCTGACTTGCTTCTAGTCTGACCTGTCACCTAGGACCAATATGCCTTGGGAGACCTCACCGGGGGCGAAGTGCCCTCGCAACATAGCTCGTAGAATTAACTCAAACCCCTCCACCACGATAAGGTGGCGATTCAAGGAGGGGTGCGGACCAAAATTAAAAGAAAAAAATAAACAATAAAACTTCACGTGTCCACAAACGACATAATCAGGGGGAACGAATTAAAATGAGCAAAATAATCCAAGAGTGAAGTAAACTGTAACGGTGTCAAGAGTAAGAATAATTTTTTATTCGAAGACAAGAATACACGGAACAAAGACAGAAGGGAACGAATCTGTACTCGCCCCCTATATCTAGGCCTCTATGTGTATCTAATATTTTATTTTATTTTCACACATAATGGAGGGGGTTTGGTGTGTTTTACATGCGGTTGGGACTCACCTTACCGCTCCTGTTCGTCTTCACCTCCTCCACCTTCTTCTTAAACTCGGATTCCTGTTTGGGGTTTAACGCCAGCAGCTCTTTGGCGCGTTTCGGAAGCGTTCCTGACTTACGTTCAGTCATTTTTCTCATTTAAACTCGAGAGCACGCATTAAGGAAGGTTAAAACATCACGCTGGCCTCAAACACTTCACACGGACCACGTTGGCGTCTTCATCCGGTTCAAGCTCAACATGTGGACACAGCCAAGGGAGGGGGCGCTGTTTGAAAACACACCATGAACTGAGCACAGCGACACCTGGCGACAAGGAGGGGGTACTGCATGTCATTTAAGTAGCATTAACACGTTCATGCGTGATGTATTAAAAAATACGTAGAAAACATAGTCTTGTGGTACTTCCAAATAATATTTTAAATAATGTCACATATTTTGAGCAGGTAGTGTTGAAAACTGTTAAATTATGTCCATCAGGGCAGGCCAGTTTAGTGAAATATAATCATAATTAAGCTTTATTGCTATTTGATAAAAGATTGCTATTTGATAAAAGAAATTATGAATCCACCACAATTTGCATAATGTCTTTGTATTGTAGTGGTATATAAAAGGTCAAATAACTATACATTTTTAATGTGAATAACTACATTGCCCCACAGTACCGTAACTCGGCAAATAGTGAAATTGTTGGGTTTATTTTTTTTCCGTTTTTTAAAAGCATTTTCTTGGATGTTTGGGGTTTCTTGTTCATATGTCTTTTTTGCATCTAATTTGTTTCATTTACTTAATTATTTTGCTAGTTTGTCTTCTTTTTTCCTTCCTTTGCAACATCTTAATTGTTTTGTTAATTTTCTTCTTACTTTGTTTATACTGTTAATTTTTCTTCTTTTTGCATCTAATTGGGTTAATTTCCTTGATTTTTTTGGTCATTTTGTTTCTTATTTTGTACATTTTTCTTCTTATTTTGTACACTTTTTTCATTTTTTGATTGTTTTGTTACTTTTTGCTTTGCCTTTGTTCACTTTTTTTTAAATTTAGTTTTTATTGAGAAGACAGTAGTAATAATTACAATTTTAACATACACATTCTTAACCTTCTCTTCTTACATTTATAATTAAAGAGAAAACTTAAAAAACAAAAACAAGTGGGCGA
>JAQQAE010023431.1:0-10043 GCA_029823295.1 Pseudamia nigra
TAAAACAATTTAAAGTCACAGGTTTAGGGTTTGACTCATAGGTTTTACATTTTCTTGTGTTTGAGCGTATTTTGTTTATTTTATTGAGTATATTTTTTGTAATTTTTCGTAGTTTTTGAGGAATATGTGCACGTTTTCTCTATGCGTATTGTCTTCATTTAGTCAGGATATTGCTATTTTCTTGATTATGTTTAATTTCGTGGTCCTTTTTTGTTCTTTTAAGGAATATTTAGTTTATTTTTGCACGTTTTTTTTAATCTCTTTTGTTTCGTTTTCTGGATATTTTGCAAGTGTCATTATTATTTTGTTAATTTCTTAGGTTTTCCTTCCCGTTTGTTCCGTGGTTATGTAATTTACTTCATCATTATTTTGCAATTCTCTTGATTATTTTGTTCATTTCCTTGTCGTTTATGTTAGTTTTATGTATTTTCTGCTGATTTGTTCATGTTTATTTGATTAATTTTGTTGATACTTACTTGTTCTCTTGATGACTTTTCCAATTTTTCATCATTCCTGCTGAATTTTTTTTGTTTAATTTTACTCATTTTGTTCATACTGTGGTATTCTCTTGATTATTCTGTTCATTTCTTTTATAATCATGTTCTTTTTAATGATATATTTAATCAATTTTGCTCCTTTTGTTCACGTTTCTTTTGTGGATATTTTGTTTTCCCCTTGACCATGTATTCCATTTCTTAGACTTTTCTGTTGCCTTTACAGATAATTTAATGGATAATCTTGTCATAATTTTTTCCACAGTATATTCATGCTTATTTTGCTCTTTGTATGGATATTTTGTCATTCTTTTCCAAATTTTGTTCATGTATTTGTCTTTTCTGTTCTTTTCATTGACGGGTTTGTTGATTTTTGCACATTTTGTTCAGTTATTTTACTCTCTGTGCATGTTTTTGCATGCTTATTTGATCAATTTTCTTGATACTGTTGCTTTTTTGTGTACTGTGTTCATTTATTGATCATCTGTTGTTTTTTTTACTTATTTAGTCCATTTTGCTCCTTTTGTTCATGGTTATTTAATTTATTTTGTGGATATTTTTGTTATTGTTTACTATTTTGTTAATGTCTTGGACTTGTCTCTATACCTTTTTATTGAATATTCTGTGGATTTTTGAACATTTTGTTCACAGTTGATTATTCATTTTAAACCATATGTTGTGATTCTCATGTTCATTTATGAAATATTCTGGGTTTTTTCCCTGGTTTGTTCATATGTATTTGATTTATTTTTGTTTTGTTTTTTCCTTTGACTATTTCATTAATTTCTTTGTTTTTTTGGTGCTTTTTATAAATTTCTGTTCATGAACAGAAATTTGATTCGTTTTGTGAATGATTCTCTTGTATAGTTTTCTTTTTGGATATTTTATCGCTTATTTTAATCAGTGTTGATAACATGCAATTCTCTTGATTATTCTGTGCATTTCTTAATCTTTCATGATGTATTTAGTCAATTTTGTTCCTTTTTTCATGCTTATTTTGTTCATTTTGTGGATATTGTGTTATTTTTCTTCTTTTATTCATGTAGTAGATGTTTGTCTTTATTTTTTGGTTGATTTTCTTAACATTTTGTTTCTTAACATTTAATTTTTGCTCATTTGCGCTTATTTTCTACATTTTTTCACCTTCTTGACTATTTTGCTCATTATTGCCACCTTCATAAATATTTTTTGAATCATTTTCTAATTTTTGTTGCTTTCTTTATTGTGTTGTTGTCTTCATTTCCCTGATTATTTTATTTTTTGTACATTTTTTTGTTTGGACATGTTTCTTATTATGGTTGATTTCCTTGATTATTCTGTTCATTTTTGATTATTTTTTTCTTTTTGGAAGCTTTTCCAGATTATTTTGTTAATTATTACACATCCTTGATTAATTGGTGATTATTATTGGTTGTTTTTACATTTATTTGGTCATCTTTGTTTCTCAATTAATTTGGGTTTGTTGTTCACGTTCTTAATTACTAGGTCATTGTTTTTTTAATTAATCTGTTAACATTTGGTTCTTTTCTGGACTATTTTACTTATTTTTGGTTGATTTTCTTGATTATTTTCCTACTATTAATAACTTATTTTGTACATTTTGTCCTTTTCCTTTATTTTTCTGTTTTTTTTAGATTAATTTTATAAGTTTTGGTGCTTTTCTGTATTATTTTGTTCATTTTGTGTATTATATTGCTCATTTTAATCACTTATTTTGTTCATTTGTTCATTCACTTGAACATATGAAACAAAGTATATTGCGTCGAAATTTCCAGAGATGCCTGTCAAAAAATTCCCCTCTCCTCTGTTCTTGGACAAAACTCACCTTCTGACCATATGCCCCTGTGTGTGCTGCCAGGTGCAGTCCCATGGAATACCACAGTTTGGTTCTAAGTGGAGATGCACCCGCAGAGGATAATTTGCATGTCGACTTGTGTGGATTTCTGCTGAGTAAATGAGCCCTCAGAGAAACATGAGACCACTTCAGTGCATGGGACTCACTGTGCTTCTCCTCTGCACAGGTAAGACCCCGAGAGACCCCCCACACAACCATCCGACTCGTGTCACTGAGCCACTTTGTGTCCACAAAGCCAAACACGAATTATGGAAATGAAAGACACGGTCACATCATAAAAGGCATTGTAAATGCTTCAACCTTTATGGAACAATTTTATTCACCGTGGAACAAATAATGAAATGCAAATTATTTCCTTTTAGCCAAAAGGACATATATAATTTATGGGACATATAATTAGCTGTAAGCTGTTGTGACAGAATACAAAATGACTTGTAATATTAACATGAATGAACTGTGACAGTCGCCTGGAGAGTGTGTAGGTTTGGGGTGTTCGGAGCATCGCTGGCATGGAGCTGCAGAGGGTGAATGTGGCACTGCAGGCTGCAGACAATGAGATGCATTAGAGCATGGTTCTGTACAGGTTTGGGGAGGTTTGTCAAACAGTGATGATGTGGAATTTTTGTTTTGCTAATATGCTGGTTTGCATGAGTTTTGCTTATTGTTGGGTTCATGCGTGTTCATTTTTGTTGCGTTTAGCAGGTGTTTTGTAGACTATTGCTCCTTTCCTTGATGATTTTGCAATTTTATTTGACTTTTCCTGTTCATTTTTTTTGCTTTTCTTAATTATTTTGGTGCTCATTTCTCATTTCCTCATTTTAATTGTTAAATGTTTCTTAATTTTCTTGATGATTTTGTTGATCATTGCTAATTTCCTTGATTACATTGTTGATTATTGCTTATTTCCTCATTTTAATTGTTGTTTTTTAATGTTCTTGATTATTTTATTGCTTATTGTTAATGTCTTCAATTATTTTGTTAACTATTGCTTATTTGCTCATTTTAATTGCCTTTTTAATTTTTTTTGATTATGTTGTTGAAGATTTTACATTTCCTCCTTTTAATTGTCATTTTCTTCTTAATTTTCTTGAGTTCCTTATTGTTGATTTACCTGATTATGTCATTGATTACTTCTCATTTCTTCATTTTAATTGTTATTTTTTCCTCATTTTCTTGATTCTTTTGTTAATTGTTATTGATTCAATATAATTGGTTTCTCAATTATATTGCTAAAATTGAATCAGTTCCTTGATTCAGTGGTTAATTTGGTTCATAATTTACATTCATTTGTTGATTTTTGTTTTGCTTGAGGAACTTGGGTCATTTTCATGAATTTATCAGATTATTATGTTCATTTTTGTTGATTTTGTTAACTATCTTATAGGCAATGGTTAATTTGGTAAGATGGTGCTGTTGTGTGCACCAGGCCATCTGCCGCTCTCTACGCTGCTTCCGTTTTTGTTGCTGTTCCTGTTTGTCACCCAAAATGTCAACTCACTCCTGGTGTACAATTGCAAAACACATTTGGAGCTTTGTCGATCTACTCATCTATTTATGTGCTTTGACCCCCATTGCTATCTGAAATTCCGGCTTACTGCCACTGATCTCCTGCCCCATTTCACTGGAGGAAGCACCTAGACATCGGTGTAAGCACGCTGTGTGAGGCTGAAGGCCTGTTTGGTCCTCTCTCCCATGGATTTCCTGGCACATTGCAGATCTGTTCCTTGTGTGTTTGCTCTGTGGCGCTCACTGGACCCCGCTGACTCATGGCTGGTGCCTGTCGTCGGCTTGGACCGGGGAACCAACCCTTGCACCCCTGTCCACTACACCTGTGCTGCCGAGAAGTGAATCTGCTGAACCTGCGGCTGGTGGTGCGCTCTCCATCCGCCCCTGCTGTTCTGGATCCACTGGCACCCATCAAGATGACTTTGGTCAATGCCAGATCCATATCAAATAAAACTTTTATCCTCTTTCTTTACTTGGCACGGTTAGCAGTTGTGGTTAAATCGATATTTGACTGTAAGCCTCTATCCGCCTAGGTGTTCTCCAGCTTGAAACTGTGCCTATTCAAGTTGGGTCACTCTCCTCCGCTGCTCTGTGTGGTGACGTACCATCTTGCGAAGTATTTTTAAGTGACTTTTCTGATTTCTTGGCTTAAATTATGCCAAAGTATGGCAGTTTTAATTGTGGGGGATTTTAATATTTATCTTTGGTGTCCTGAGAAGCCTCTGGTGAAGGACTTTTTAAATTTAGTGGACTCTTTTGATCAGTCAGTCAGTGGTCCCACGCAGGAACGTGGGCACACATTGGACCTTGTTTTATCGTATGGGATATCTGTTCTTAATTTGAGAACTGGTGATGCAGTATTTTCTGATCACATGCCGGTTTATTTTATTTTACAGTGGTCCCTCATTTATTGCGGGGGTTACGTTCTAAAAATAACCCGCAATAGGCGAAATCTACGAAGCAGTCAACTTAATTTTTTTTACAATTATTATATTTGTTTTAAGCCTGTAAAACCCCTCACCACACACTTTATACACTATTCTCAGACAAGCATTAACATTTTCTCACATTTCTCTCTTATTTAAACACTCTCAAAATTCAAACCTTCGTAGATTTTGAATTAAAAAAATGAGTACAGTATTATAGAACTAAACTAAAGATCAAAACCTGTTTTCAGGCCCAAACATTTGTTTGAGAAATAAAAAAATGTAAGCGTTTTCCTATTTTAAAAATATGATGGCTTTTAATTTTAACAATCAACCTATGAAGCTGGACACATAAGAAATGATTAATAGTGACTCATGCGTCACAGTTCCTCTGACCGCGCCTCTTCGTCCTGGCACCGCTCTGCTGTTGCGTCTCTTTCCAGTGAAGGTCATGGTGCATTTGTCATTTTCTGTGTGAAGAACATAGTTATGGGTCGTTGTTAGCGCTGTTTTGTCTTCTGGGGGAGAAGATTCTTATAAACAGACATACAACCATGTCTACAGTCCCTTAGCCAATCAGGACACAGGACACAGTGCACGTTCATCTGCTGTTTAAAAAAAAACAACATGAAAACTGAACTAAAAAAAAGTCAGTGAAACATCGAGGCCGCAAAAGGTGAACCACGATATAGTGAGGGACCACTGTATGCCATTATGTGAATTTGCTAAACCCAGCGCTCCTGCTCGGCGCTGCCGTGCTTTTAACCCTTCCTCCACTACTCAGTTTTCTATGGTACTTAATGTTGAAGGACAGATGCAAACCTCTGTGTCCTTAGATACTAATTAACTAATCCTTCAGTTTACTTGTCTGTCAAACCATTCTGGACACGGTTGCTCCATTTAAAAACCCAGAAACCAAAGCCCAGATCTGAGCCTTGGTTAAATGACAGCACCTGTGTGGTTAGACAACATTGTCGGAGAGTGGAGTGAAAGTGGAAAAGCGACAGACAGCAGGTGTCTCTTCAGATGCTTAGAGAAAGCTGGCAATATTATTGGAGTGGTGGAAGCTTCTAGGACAAAATTTCTCTTTGAGACTATTGCATCTAATTCTCATAATCCTCAAATTTTTTTTTGCACACTGAACTATGTTTTGAATTCTCATGAGCCTGTAGAAGCATAAAGTGAAGTCTGTGAGAAATTTCTTCATTTTTTCTTGCACAAAGTCATGAGCAATAGGGCCCTGATTTTACCACCTGCTCATGACCCATGTACGGTATCATAATTCCCTGTTCAGCTGTGTTCAACCATTTCCAGCCTGTTATCCTCATGTTTCTAGATGAACTGACACTTAGAATGAAGCCATCAGGGTCTCCTTACGATGTTGTCCCTCCTTGACTTCTTGAGGAGGTCTTTCCTGCTGTGGGTCCCTCAATTCTCAACATAATTAATAGCAGTCTGGCTGTGTGGTGCCTAGATATTTTAAACATGCAGTTGTGCAACTCCTGCTGAAAAAGTGTGGTCTTGACTTTTCTGTTGTGTCTAATTTCAGGCCGGTATCTAAACTACCATTCCTTAGTAAAGTTCTGGAAAAGATTGTTTATCTCCAGCTGATGTCATCCCCGGATGAACAGGGAATTCTGGAAGTATTTCAGTCTAGTTTTAAAGCACACCACAGAACGGAGTCTTCCTGCTGAGGATTTTTTAATGATATTCTTTTAGCCACTGATTGTGGGGACTTGTGCTTTTGGACTTAACAGCTGTGTTTGATACAGTCAACCGCAACATCCTCATTTCACGACTGGAGCAGTGGACAGGCATCACAGGTTTGGCTCTCCAGTGGTTTCGGTCACACCTTTCTGAGAGTTTTTGTGTTTAAAATTATGGATTTTACTTCCACCTCCACTTATTTCTGGCCTGTGTTTGTCTTTTATTTCTATTTGATTGTGTAGCACTTTGGTCAGCCATGTTGTTGCTTTTAAAGTGCTCTATAGATAAAGATGGTATGGTAATTTATTTATTAATTTTTTTTTAGAATTTCTTAAAATAATTTTCTTCATTTTTGTTTTTATTAAATACCTTTGCAGACTATTCCTCATTTTTATTGTTGATTATTTTGCTAATCATTGTTAACTGTGCCTTAATTTTCTTGACCATTTTGTTGATAATTGTTAATTTCCTTGATTAATTTGTTTATTATTATTACTTAATTCCTCATTTAAATTTAAAAAAAATGTTCTTTATCATTTTATTAATTATTGCCTATTTCCTCATTTTGATTGTCATTTTTTCCCTTTAATTTTTTTGATTATTTTGGTCATTATTGCTCACTTCCTCATTTTAATTGGTACCTTTTCCTAATTTTCTTGATTCTTTTGTTAATTGTTTTCTCAATTTTATATATAATGTGTGTATATATATAATGTGTATATATATAGACAGCAAGCCCACTATTGTTCTCTTCCACTGAAGATTCCGTTTATTGTTATTATTTCTGGATCACATCTATTCCCACAGTTTTCTCCCGATTCACACCATTCAAACACCACATTGTCAACATTTCAGCTGTGGTGTTTTCTAAATCAATCTTTTGTAGTTTTTAAATAATTTAGGTTTTTTTCTCAAATTTTTTTCCCATAAGAAATGAATGGAGAACTCAAATGGAATGTTCGTGATTACATCGACAACGCTGCACGACCTTTGATCCTTTGATGTTCATTCAGTCCTCGGATGCCCTTGTGAACTTTTTCAGCAAGTTCAGCAATTTTTTAAGATTTTACTTTTGTTCAAGGTTTACCTCATTGACATTCATTAAAACATGAAGGATCAAAATTTGTTACCCAGATCCAGCACAGAAATATATCATAAATAACCTAAAAGCCTATGATAAAGAATCTTATATAATTGTTTTGTCACATTGAAATGTATTTTCTAGAGCTGTAGTGATTAATCAGTTAATGATGAAATTCAACATCTATTTTTTTTTATAAACAATTATCTTCATAGTATTAGTTCTAAAAAAATAAATCATTTATTAGTTCAGTTGCCTGCTTACACCTTAAAGGTAAACCTTAAAGGTAAATATGTATTTGTTTCTTTCCTCTATTACAGTGAACTGAAGAACTGAAGTGAACTGAAGGAACAGTTTTTCACAATGTCCTGATGTTTGAAAAACCTGATTAATCACGAAACAGCTCACAGATGAATCAACACTGAAAACAACAATTGGTTGCTGCTCTAAAATATTGTGAATATAGAGTGTAACGTCCCAACAATCCTCACAATGATAGTGTCATATTAGTGTGCATATAAATGTAGTTGTTTGACATTTTAACCACATACTGTAAGTTACTTTTGCTGCCGTGAACTGAAGATGAGCATTGCATTTTCTAGTCATGTGGGAGTGAATATAAGCTTGAATTATTCACATTACTTTTCACTGTGAATGTATCTCACGTTTCATACATCTGCTGCGTGGCTTGACTTTAGATTTGCATTTGTTTTAATGTTAAAACCTAATGGGAAAGCGGGATGAGACGAAGCCAAACATTACTTCAATTTACAACTTCTTTTCCAAAAAAAGTTGAGCTGCTGTTTAAAATGCAAATAACCAGAATGTAAATTCAATTCTTTTTGGAAATCATTACATGGCTTATCAGTGCTCAGTTCAAAAGCCAGCATCTGTGATGGTGTAGGGCTGCATTAGTGCATGTGGCATACTAACATGCACATTTCTGAAGGAAATATTAATCCAGAACAATATATGTAGAAGTTTCAGAGCAACTTATGCTGAGCGAAGAGCTTGTTTATGTCATGCACATATTCCAACAGCATGGCGCCGGAGTCAAAGAGTCCTGGTGTTAAACTGGCCTGATGCAGTCCTGACTTGTTGTATACTGAAAATGCATTGTGAAATACAAAATGCAAGTGCGTGGTCTTTGACTGACAGGGTATTGTTAAATGCACTGAAGCAACAGAGTGGGAAAGACAATGGTGACCCAGCTTTTTTGAAATATGCCTCTGGCATCAAATTCAACATGAACATGGACTTCTCAAAAAACAATTTCTCATCTTCAACATTTGATGTGTTTGCTTTGCAAATCATTACATGTTTTAACATTTTACACAGTGGTTGAACTCTTTGGGGAAAATATGGTGATAGATGGGGCGACAATAAAATCCCAAAAAGCCAAAAATTGTCTCAACCAGAATGTCACTCTATATAGGAAAGCTGAAGATTGCTCTCTCCAGGTCTGGTCAGCTTCTTAATACTTTCAGGTGAGAATGGAGAAGAGAAAGAAAACAGATTCCATCCTGTCAGTCAGACTCCCAGTGTGCACTGTCTCAGAGGATATTATAACTTTCAAGCCATCTGATTGCTTTCACCAAGAGGTTTCTGGTTGTCTCCCAGAGACACACACTGACAGGCCGACACTTTACTGTATAGAAACACACACAGACACACACACTGTCAGGCTGGTCATCACGAAAATAGACCATATAGCCTTGCGTAGTACTGTATGTAATATAGGCAGGACCCGGTTATTATTCTTCAATATAAGACAGAGTCGAGGCTTTTCTTTGACATATTTCTGACATTAGAAATAATTCAGTACCACTACAAAGAGGCAAAAATGTCAAACTTGTAGAGGTTTATTTTCATTTTTGAGCAGGAGCTCTTGCTTGTTATGGAATTTGGAAAATGGTCAAGTGCACCAGTCAAATCACAACATTATGAGCAAAGCATTACAAGACTACAGAAATGCTTCTGCCACAAAATCATATTCTTAGGTACAAACCAGATCAGAAATCATATCACCATGAAATATTTGGTCTGAAAATTAAATGAAAAACAGCACCAATAATAATTAAAATCACTGATAACGTTGCATAGATTACATACATGTCTTTAGATAATGAGTAAATGTTGTTAATATACATAAGTTCAGTGTTAGTGCTGAAGCAGACATATTGTACCCCTCGAGTTAAATTAATTGTCACTTTTAAATTTCAGGTCACTGCATCATCCAATCTACCCTGAGATGGTTTTTGTGTTTTTATACTGAGATGGTTCTTGTGTTTCTGGTTGACCTGTAGGATTGACTGGGGACAGTGATTGCATTTTTGTGACATCACAAATATCCAAAAATACAAATGACTTGTTTCAGATTGAGTTGTCTGAAAAGGAGCTGTGTATATTTCAAGATTCAAGATTCAAGATTCAAGAGTCTTTATTGTCATTATGTTCACACATAACGTAATTTT
>JAQQAE010023432.1:0-10042 GCA_029823295.1 Pseudamia nigra
AGTGTGATGGCATGCATGGCTTCCAATGGCACTGCGTCACTTGTGTTTATTGATGATGTGACAAAAGACAGAAGCAGTCGGATGAATTCTTTAGTGTATAGGGATATACTTTCTGCTCAGACTCAGCCAAATGCAGCAAAGTTGATTGGACAATGCTTCACAGTACAGATGGACAATGATCCAAAACATACAGCAAAAGCAACCCAGGAGTTTTTTAAAGCAAAGAAGTGGAATGGCAGAGTCAATCACCATGCATTTCACTTGCTCAAGACAAAACTTAAGGAAGAAAGACCCACAAATAAGCAACAACTGAAGACAGCTGCAGTAAAGGCCTGGCAAAGCATCACAAAGGAGGAAACCCAGCGTTTGGTGACGTCCATGGGTTCCAGGTTTAGGCAGTCATGGCCTGCATAGGATTCTCAACAAAATATTGAAAAGTAACATTTTACTTAGAGTTATGTTTATTTGTCCAATTACTTTTGAGCCCCCGAAATGAGGAGCATTTAAAAAAAAATAGCTACAATTCCTACATGTTTAATCATATGTTTTTGTTTAACCCCTTGAATTAAACCTTAAAGTCTGCACTTCAATTCCGTTGTAGTTGTTTCATTTCAAATCCAGTGTGGTGGCATGCAGAGCCCAAATCATGAAGATTGTGTCACTGTCCAAAGATTTCTGGGCCTAACTGTATATCTTCTCTCTACTCATGGTCATCAAGTGTTCAAGTCAGGATGTTACAAATATGAACGGAGAAACCTGACACTGAACAGATCTTTTACAATTACTGTGGTGGTAAATAATCACTTCTGAGAGAAATCCTGAGCGTTTGTTTCGTTTTGGTTGTACAATATGTAAAACAAGATGTATGATTTGGTACAGAGCTGTAAATAATATCCACTTCCTTACTCAGGTAGCTATTGCTGCCCATCTCTACAGCTGTTTTCTCATTCAAAAGCAAAACAATGCATAAGCATGTATTCAATATTAAGAGACTGCATTCTTACAGTAAATTCTCCTCTAAGGTAATGATCACTCATATGTTTAAAATGCTAAATAAAACTGACAATCTGTTTAAAGTGGGTTGTTGTTAAGCAGAGCTGGGCTTAAACTGCCTGTTCTTGAAGCATCCAGCTCCTTCTGACACATTAGGTGTTTGAATACTGATGGAACACTTGGTGCCAGCATGTGCAGTCTGTGCAAAAGAAAACCTCACAGCAGGTTTTACATATCAATGGGTATATGGCCCCAAAGGCCTGACTCACTAAAATCCACATGTAAATATCTGGGAGCTATGAAGTCCTGCATTCACTTCATATGGCCTAGGAAGGGAATAAAACGCTTCATTTGTAATGTAGAGGGAATCTTCTAAAATGAACAACTTATTATACAACAAAAGATTGTACTGCTCACTGTTATCTTACAGTAAGCAAAATAATCAGTATAACAACAATGGAACTGTGTGCTTAACATAATTTGATTAATCTGTGTTATATTCTGTTGGAGAGACTTTTTAAATAAGCATGTTTGCAATCTACATTTTTAATATTCAATTTACACACGCAGTGAAAAGAACTACTTTTTTTAAGTTACCTCAGAATAGGAGTAGAACTAAAATACTCCACTCAAAGCTCAGACAACTAAAAATATAACAATTCCCTGTGCAAAGCAGAATCGGTTTCCTTTAGACAGATGCCTCAGTGCACAATGCTAGCCGATGGCTACCTCCCTGAATGAGAGCTGGAGCAGCACAGTACTGCACCGGCTAAGTTCTTTGTCTTCTCTGTTGAGAGATGAGAGCCCACCCACTGCAATCAAATGTGAATCCTTCAGCTGCTCCTCCTCTTAGGCCTTCACTAAATCAACAGTCTATTTACAGCAGTAGCACACAGCTTCTGTGTCAATGCATGCATGGGTGGCCTGTATGCATGCACATCAAAATGATATGGGGGTAACATTTTTCATGCTATGCTCATCATTAAAAATCACAAAAACGTGGCAAGAGTAACAAACTAAGGCAACTGGCTAATGATCAAAACTACAAACACAGAAGATTTGCTTTCTGTGGTAAAAATAACAGACCTGTTGAGGAAACTTTCATAAACCTGAATTACTGTTTAAAACAGAGAAATATGGTTAATTTTATCAACATGACACAGAAGTTGAGATGCACATAGGCACACTGCCAAATTATGTGAAATACAGGGTGTGGGAAGTGCAGGTTGTAGTTAATGATAAGGCCTCTTACGTCTTTCTCAGATTATTTTAGCCACAGTGCCACCAATATGATAAATTATGTTTAAAGTAACAACATTTACATTTCAGGTTAGGTATCACAGGATTTATGTCAACATAACACCGAACATATAGCTATCCCACCATCACTGCTCTTATTTTCCATATTAAAGCAGTAGTGCACAAAAACATGACAGAGGCATGCTGAGCTTTCCAGTGTCACAAAAAAATCATGTGAAACAAAGAGAGGAACTTCAGTCCATCTGTTTTTCTAAGGGAACTCAGCCATGCGTGCAGGAAGCTTCACTGTTTGCACAGTGGGATTAACAGCGAGGGCCTCAAATCTCCTACTGTCAAAGATGCCTTGCTCCTGGACCCCCAAAACCACAACTGTCAATTAACCAGGACCCAAGGTGGTCAAGGGAGCTTCATCTGCAATTTAATAGGCTGGTTTATGGTCACTGATGAACAAATGGAAACAGAGCAGGGATTTCATTTATTTTGCAGAATTACAATAACTTTAAGACACATGCCAAAACACATATAGCGCAATTAAGTAATGAAGAAGATGTAGTTTTTAAAAAAATACACAACTTTGCTTTGACCATGTTTTACATTGTACAAACAGGTCTGTAACTTAGCATCATAGCCTTAAAAAAACACTACATTTCACTATATACAAAGCCATTTGAATTCTTTCCATATGTTTTCAGATAACTAAGATTTTCCCAGGGGTTTAAAGACTCCTGGAAAAAGACTTTAAAGAGTGATATGTCACTTGAGCCTCCATCCCATCACTGGTTGAGAATGCAACATGGGTTTGTAATTACCTACATAATCTGAGTTAGCGTTTGAGCTTCTTGCTACAGATTAAATATTAACCTAAAGCCACAGACTCCAAAGTGATAACTAGGACCCAGGGTCAATAGTAACAGCGATACATACCTACGAGTAAAAAAAAAAAAAAAAAAAAAAGGTTGATAATATAGCCTTTTACTCTACATACTATACGATTTTACTGTATTGAATTGCAACATCTGTTTTTTGTTTTCCTGGCCATGGATAGTACAATTACAGCACATACTGTGTTTGCTGGCAGAAAAATGCTATTGTGGCTTGCGTGCTTGTAACATTCTTAGCGTCTTTGTGTCTACTGCTGTAACATTACTTCTATTACAACATCATAACAAAGCATGCTTTTAGTCCCCAGACCAGAGCTTTCCCTTTCTTGTCATTAGGCAATTCATTCAGCTTCTCAGTCAGGAACAGAACCATAACTGCTATCTCCTTCCCAACTGAAACTGCATGTCTAGTTGTTCAGTTCTGCAATAATAGCTCTGGGTGCAGACCTGTGACTGTGTGACATTGTCTGACACAGCAGCAGGAGGTGGAGGTCAAAGGGGTTCCTGTAAATGGGAAACACAAAGGGCTGCGCTGCTGATGCTGTCTGGATGTCATGTTAAAAGGGCACAATGGGGCCGAAACACAAGGCAGATAGCAGAAAGACCTCAGGATCGGCATCCTGTTCGATGGTGGTGTATGGAGGAGGATGGTCGTGGATGCTAAAGATTTGTTAACACTGATGTCTATGCAAGATGCTGTGGTGGATATTGGAACAATCATCCGACCCCATTCCCAAAAAATACTCGTGTTGCTTCCAATATACTTCATGGTGGACAGACTTCCAAAACTTCAAACTTGAAACTTTGGTATTACTTCAAAATTTACAGTTACAAAAGATAAGTCCCCTGACAACAACAATCTCTGCAGTGATGAAAGTTTTAAAAGCCTTACTAGTCTGACTGTGTGTCTCAAACTATATTCTGTCCATAGACTGTGTAAATTGCTGGACAAAGTGACCGTGACGTCACCCAATAGTTTCTGAAGGGCCGTTTTGAGGCCAATCAGGTTAACACTTTCTGGCAGCTATTTTAGAGCCAAAAACAGGATGTAACCATATTTGGACAAACGGCAGCGGGGCTAACTGAGCATTCATGCCAGGGGACCATGGGAAAGCTAATTTTAGCCACTAACTTACTGACACGGTAAAACTTCACCACGGAGTGTCAAACAAAGCCATACTACATTTGTTATTAGTGTAAACACTTACCCACAGCTGCGGTCGAGTGTATCTCATATATAACTAGGAACATATTTAATAAATAGAAGATGCAAAGGTCCAAATCGGTCTCACTTTACTAGCGAGCTGTTACCGTAGCGACTTGTCAATCAAACCCCGTCATGGCACTGATTTATTTGATTATTTGCAGTAATATCTTAATATCTTAATAACGGAGCAAGAAGGTAAAGACAGACCACCACATCACTTATTAGAGGGTCCAAATAAAATTTTGAGACCATAATAACTCATGACAAAAATTTATTCGCTTAAGTATTTGCAGATAAAGTCCAATGTATCTCTACAGGAAAAAGGCTTTTGGAGCCGGACGACCGGTTCCCCAGTGGCCAAGTGGTGGTATTACAACTTAAAGTTACTTGGCCTCACTGAACATTGCCCACTGGCTCTGTCCAGTTAAAAGTCCTTTCAACATGATACATTACTAAAACATGTCTAACCAATTCTCTTTATTTGACAGCAGCAGGGTTCACTTGTACACACATTTCTTAAATTATTCTGGTCTCTAAATATTCTACATGACACACACTAGTAAACCACTCTACAGATAATCCTGCTTATTTTATTCCTGTCCTATTTTTAGCACTGAAATCCATAGGCCACACATAATAGGAGCATGTGTTTGCAGTCACAATAGAATTACTCCTTTTGTAATCTACCTGTGTTCATATTCAAGCAGCTTATTGCTTAAAAGCATGTGTAAAGCGAGGAGACCAATGATGAATACAAGCAAGTAACACCACAGCAAGATACACGGTATGAACAGTCAGCCCCACACAATAACTGGAATGTAAAGCACTTTGAAAAGACACAGACTGCTAAGAACCTTGCTCGTGAACAACATGTTCCAATATTCACACAAAACAAGACTGAACAACAACTGGTCTAATGTTACACTGGTCATTAGTAAATCAAAGTTTGGGCACAAAACATTACATCCTTTGCACAAAGTTGGGTTAGGGAGAAGGTGATGCACAGAAACAGATTGTAAAAAAATCAGTGTAAAGCAAACTATGCAAACAGGCACAGGCAAACCCTGTATATTTGGTGCTTATAGCAGCAGCTATCTGATGGCCAGGCTTAGGACAAAGCTGAAACCCTGGTGATGCTGAGGTCATTCTGACATTCATTTTCATGAATTCCCGAATGGCTCCCGCTCTAGATTCTCAGCTCTCTGGCGGCCACAGCAAATTAATGCGTGAGGGCTCTCACTGTCAGTGCATAAGAAAGAAGCTGTTCCTATCTAAAAGGTGGTGTGAGTTTCAGGTTTTGGTTACACCAAGGGGAGACACAGAGACAGAACACACAGAGAGAAGGTTGTTCTTTCTACTCCTACTCAACAAACACAAAGAGAAGAAGGAACTGGTGCCTGACCAGGTAGTGGTATCCTTCCTCGCCTCAACCCAACCAACAGGCTAGTCAGCAGTGGACTCATGCTATGAACCAGAGTAAATCTCAGTTCTGAAGAACTAGATTTACACATGCACAACAGTCTTCCTCAACACTTGCTGATTAAGCCATGGTGTCATAAAGCACACACAGGTCATTGTATGGAACTGAGCAGGTGGCATAGAGCAAACCTGCTGTTGCCTGTCAATGACTGAGTTTGAAAAGGAATGGGGGTGCCGTACCAGCAATGCTGCAAGGTTGTGTGTGCTGCAGTTCTTTAAAACTTGTTCTGCCTGCTGCAGAACTCTGCCATGGATGCCATAGCCCACACAAACGTAGTAAAGCAGAGGGGAACATAAACTTGCTCAAACAAGCACTGTTGCTAGCTCGTAGAAGTAAGAAAATGCCTCAAGCAACAGGCCAAAATAACAACAGAGTTGTAACTTGAAAAGAACTATTTGAAGCCTTGTTGTTGATGTGCATTTGACACATTGGAGCCACATGTGATTTCAGTGAATAGGCTACAGTTATTCCAACTCGAATATGATCATATGTGGCAGTATGTATTATGAAACGCAGAGTCAGCATTGCATAACTGAATGACGCTTGATAAATAAATATGATTCAAAACAAAATGTTTTACAAATATAATTCTCAGGGTTTTAAAATGTGGGTGTTTCTAAATTTATCATTAACCATTATGGTGACCCTGAGAAGACAACTTCCCCTTTTTTTTTTGTTTGTTTTGACCTGCATAGTTTTAGCCCCATATTTGACTTCGTTTGCCATCCCATCAGCTGTTCTAAGTTCCTCCCTCTTGTGGTTTCCAGCTAGTAACAGGCTACCCAATCGTCAAGCTGGTTTTCACCATGCTGTGGAAAAACAAAACTACTAGTTCATAGTGTTCTTTCAGAACATTAAATGAGCCACAATATGCGTGATGGTTAATTTCTAGCATTCCCTCTTTCTGAGTTTTGTCAAGTTGAGCAAATAAAGTATAAGTTCAAAAGAGAACATGTTGACAAAGCCTTCAAACACAAAGCACTAAAAGTTTAAGCATTTCATAGTGACAAGGGGTGCAGGCTCGTGACATCTGCTATACCACTTCGTACTACAGCATTTATAAAACAGCAAATTGTAATCACAAAACATGATACAAGTTACAGTTCCAACTAACTGCCTGCAGACACTGAAGTACAGTGAGACACACAGATCAGGTGGCCATTTTGATGTTGAAATTAACCAGCAGACTAGCCAGCCAGGTCCCCAACGTTACAAGGCAACACTGACAGATGCAATGACAAAAAAATCCGGAAGATGCAGAGTAAGATCGCAAGGCAAAGCCAAGAAGACGAAAACTGCTCTAAATGCGGCAACAACGCCAACGTTTTACGAGTGTAGAACAAAAGGCAGCAGCATTTTCAGTTGACGTTAGCTTCACGTTATGTAAACAAGATCCTGTGTCAACGTGTTAAAAGAGCATTTTAACTCAGGTCTACCACAACAACATACTGAACAAAAGCATCACAATGTCTGTCAAACTGTCTACTGCTCTCCGATCTATAAGTGGTGCAACAAGATAAAACACAATCCACAAAAAGGAGAATAACGTTTGCGTCTGTTCGGTTGCTGCAGTAATTTTCCAACGTGGATAGTATGCTAACGCTACATATTACAAAAAATAGAGACTGGAACAGGCTGCTAGGAATACGACCCATCTGATTAGCTCATACAGCTGTCCCGATAAGCAACTGAAGGTTTGCAACGAACTGAGTAGGACAGAAATAGCGAACACTTGGCTTTGCTAGCAAAATGTTGTTTACACAAAAACACTCATTCACAATGAAAGCTGTAACTGCGCTGGGCGACTCAGACAGACGAGCAACACCAGTAAACAGCTTTTGCTTATATTTTCATGTAATGCATCATAACACAGCTGACTAGACACCGATACAGACTGTGTTTATATTCAGAAAGGATACAGTTTCACCACGTCGGTATCCATTCGCCTTTTACCCGGACTTGGAGACGACATTTTTGCTATTTCCACCGCAGAACACCTGTTAGTAAACTCAAAGCCAGCTCCTGAAACGCTAGATAATCTAGCAGACTGTACTATCCGAAGGTTAACATTTGCTCTCAGAAATGTTCACAGCAAAATGTTTTCACGGTGTCTCCCTGTCCTAATGAGTAGCTGAGCTAACGTTAGACCTCTGCTGTTCACTGCCTCTCACCGTTCTGACCATGGTTGACAAGCTGGATCCCTCCGCGTCACGTCATATATTTGAGACCAAACGTCATCATCAATAGACAGATTTGTAGTTTTACTTATAACACTTAAGTGTAACTACTGTATTTTTCCACGTTGAAGCGTCATTTTCCACCAGTTAATTTTTTTCCCCCAATAGAGCCTACGTGACATCTTAGAGCATAAGGTGCAATTATCATAAAAGTCCTCAGCGCTATAATAATATAAATTCAAACTTGCTGTGTAAACTTCATGGTCTAAACTGGGGATAGCATGCAGTCAGTAAATGCCCTTTCAAATGGCTTCTCAAAAGTTATTTACTGTCAATATTTGTCATTTATTTCAAGAATAACTGCAGAAAACAATAATGTTGCAGCTAGAAATAAGGGCTATTTTTTGCTTTTCCAGCTTGAATTTAAGTAAGGTTAAAATACACAAAAATACAAATGGGCCGTAGTTAAAACAATGTATTAAAGAACACAGCCATTGATACAATTATGCCATTGCTCTTAGGAAAACTTCACAGCAAATTTAATAAAAACAAACATTTTTAAAATATTGTTCTGCATCATAATGTGGGATTTATCTGGAAAAAACTTAAGAGTAGTGTTAATCAAATATGGATTTTTCCATGAGTAAAAGAAACAACTGTCTGCAGATGATTGCTGAAAGACAACAAAACCGTAAAAGAAATGACTGAATGAGCTAATTCTTGGGAACTGTGCTTTAAAAATGAGTGAATAAGCTGAGACATTTGCAAGATCAGTGGCACAATGATGGTATGCTTTTCTTACACTTCGAATAGAGTGGTATTCAGTTTCATTTTATTTTTTCCCCTTAGGAAGTTCTACAGAGATAAAAGCACATGCTGAACAGAAGTTACTGCCTTATGAGAAAGGAAGGCAAAGAAGAAAAAACAATGAATCCTGATTCTGACTGAAAACATATTTGAAAAGCATGGCACCTGTCTACAATAGTCAGGATTGTGACATTAACTAAAAACATTTCACTGTTCCAAATGAAACCAATCATTTTATTGAGAATTTTTGTTCACATTGTTTTTAAGGAAAACTTCCTCCCTCTCTCTCTCTCACACACACACACCCACACATACACATTTACACACAAAGTACACACAAACCACTTACTCAGTCCTTTTGTGAATATGAAAATAATGTTCAACAGTCCCTCAAATGACTCAACTTATACTGAAGGTAAACATTGCCTTTCCAGTGTTGAGGCATATGGCCCCTTGTCACAAGTGCCTAATATCACACAGAAATCCAAACCATAATGCTGTCATGAAGAGCAACCAGACTTCATTTGAGGTTAAAAGACACCTTGTTTCTGAACAAACTGTTTGGGGACATGTGGTCTACTTATGTAAGCAATGTATATACACTGTATGCTCCAGTAGTTACACACACTTGACACTCATGTTGCAGAATTCACACAGGCATCCTTCACATATTTCAGTGATCAGAGAAGACACTCCTCAACCTCCCCCTAAAAACACTGACTGTAAACACGACTTTAGAGGATGGCATACAATATGATATGACACTCACTGGTACTACAAACAATGTACCATAAAAATACATTAGGTCAGATTATCTGTGTCATTGTTACTGTGTGCATAAAAACAGTTTACTGGGATGGACAGGAAGACACCTGCCACTGACGGAAGATAGCAAATACCCTTTTCAACTTGTCACGGGGACCCTGCAAAGAAAAAAAAAAAATAATAAATCAGATATAAATTAAATTCAAGCTACAGAGAGAAATTATTAAAATTACCAGTCTAACAAAATGTAATAACATAAATTGCAGCCATAGGCTGAATGTGAAAAGACAGACAAACCCCCTGTGATGTCACCACAGGTTTTCTGAAGAGCCATTTGAAAGCTCAAACAGGGCCATATTGGTGCCACTGCCTGTTCACTCTAGTCCAAAAATGGACATGTACAGTGGGGCCAATAAGTATTGGGCAACGTAAAAATGTGCAAGTTCACCCATTTAAAAAGATAAGAGAGGTT
>JAQQAE010023433.1:0-10042 GCA_029823295.1 Pseudamia nigra
TACACAGAGAGGGAAGTGAACCGCAGCAGTGAATCGAAACACCCACAAACACACACCTACACCAGGTGACACAGAGGAACGGGGCTGACAGGAGTCCTCACACAGTGGACTTTACATTCAACAGTTTTTCCTTGTAGATATTTTTGCTGTCTATAAAACATTTACCGTATTTTCTGGATTAAAAGTCGCATTTTTTTGCATAGTCTGGCGAGGGGAGCGACAAATACATCGGAGCGACATGTATTTTGAATAAATTCGACTGTAGGGTGTTTGTCAAACTGACATCCGCTAGAGGAGGCGAGCTGCGAGCTCTCCCTTTTGGCACGCCGCGTGTCAAACGCGCGTTTCCCGAACAAATGCGACCTGTTCAGCAGAGCAACTAATACACATTTTTTTCTTCTTCATTATGCATTTTTTGGCTCATGTGACTAACATACCGGATCGACATACCACCCGGAAAATACGGTACATGTTATTTGTGTAATTAAATCACATTAACATCTATGTAATATCCTATGGCCTGTTTTAGAAAGCTGGGTTAATTAATTCTGAAGTTAATGAACCCAGCTTGTTGGCTTGGTTTCAGAACAGTTTAGTTAGTTCAGTCAACTTGGTGTATGTTCACTCTGAGTTAAGCTTGTGTCAGGTAAAAGCAAAAGGAAAAGCAAAAAACAACAATTCACTGTAGAAATGGGTAGTTAACACCTTATTTTTAAATCAGTGGAGTTGGTGCAAAAAATAAATGCATACTTGTGCATTTGTCCTGAATAATTGTTAGCCATAGAGAAGAGGGAATCTGCATATAGTGAAAATGAATTTATATTAATAATGTACACTGGGCACCTGACTGGTGAACCTGGAGAAATTCCGAATCTATAGCAATCCTTATTAAATCTGACTTGTTCACAAGCATTAAATTGAGAAATGAAAATAAATCAGCAAACAAAACAACCAAGAAAATGAACAAAAAAATTAAAAAAGAACTGTTTTATTGATGCTAGTATTCATTCATTCTTGTTCATTTTGTTGATTTGTTCATTTTTATTAAGTGATTCAGTGATTTAGTGCTAATGACCAAAACCTTTGAACAGCTAGATATGATAAGGATTCCTGTGGATTTAACGAGATGTCCTAGTTGCTTTATGTGAAATAGTGATGTGTCCCAATATTATTGTCCATATAGTGGATATGTGTTTGAATATCCTAACAGTCCCTGTTGGTGTAATGTCCAGGTGTCTGAATATTTTGTCCATATAGTGTATTTGGTAGTGGTCATTCATTTGTTGTTTGGCATGGGTTTAAATTATTTTCTAATCTACCTAAGGATCAAAACACAGGAGGCATCAAAATGCAACAATATGTTCATGAAACTGCGTGTACATGCAGAAGGACTACATTATTTCAAAAATCTGCAGTTAAAATGACAAACTGTTGATTGGTAGATACAGTATGTATCTGCAATTCTTATATATTTTATTATGACATTTTATCTTAGATTTTAAACTTTGTAAATATTTCTGCAGAGATACACAATCCATTTTAATGTATTTCCTTTTTTATAAACAGTAATTTTATTGCTGTAGATGACACTGAGTATCTGCAGAGTCAAGTGTTTACTACACTCTTCTGGAGGCTCTGTCAACATGTTTGGAGAGTTTCATCCCAGTGCAATGTCTTGCTGTAGTCTGGCCCAGTCAACACACGCCAGGCTTTCTCTTTTCAGTTTTCCTTTTAAGTCAGTAGTTTGGAAACTATTACGTTAGCAGCAGCCAGTGTGTTTGTCAGCAGTCTATAAAAAGCTGATTAAATTGTGAGGTCTCCTTGCTTGTCTATCTTTGTTCTCCTTGAAAGTCCCTGTGACAAAACAATACTGAGCACTTGAATGGTGGTGTGAACTACAGCGGTTATTATAAAAGTCAGTTCACATTGTCTTACATTAAATATTCAATCAAGAAAATAAATACAAGGGATGTTCAGACGACAGATAAGATACACAACCACTTTAACTAATTTTCTTGAATTAGTTCTGTGCCAAAACTAACTAAATGTTATTGTTGCTTTTATTACAGTGTATTATCTAATGTCTTGATGTTATATTTATTGTAAATCAGGAGTTAAATAAAATCAACAGACCAGTAGCATTGAGTCACAGATGTGGCACTTTCATTTTCTCAGGAGTAAAAATCAGTTCTGAGGAGATGTCACACCTCTTTTTACTGTTCTCACACAGTATTATTATTAAATCAAGCAAGATGTAAATAAAAAAGTCCCCAACCCATTTCTTTCGTTAAGTACATTCTGACCTTTCAAATCCAGCTTACCGGTATATACAATACATAGTGCTCTTTGGCACAAAGAACAAACATAATATTTCCACCTAATTCATCAGTACACTGCAAGAAAACAGAATGATCCTTAAAAAGCCAGTGGCATGAACCAGTGTTTTGGCTTCAGGTGTTACTTTCTAAAGTGTATATTCTTTCACTTTCTGCTAAATGACTGTGTCTGCCTGCCAAAAGGAATGTTCTAGTCATTTGACAGATTTTTATCATTATTATGAGACATCACCATAATATTAACTTCAGATGTTTTGTTGTGTTTCTGTCTGCAGCGTTCAGGTAGAGATCCACGGGGCTCAGATAATCTGTCGGCCAAGTCATCAGACAGTGATGTAAGTGACGTGTCCGCTGTGTCGAGAACCAGTAGTGCCTCTCGGTTCAGCAGCACGAGCTACATGTCTGTCCAATCAGAAAGGCCACAAGGAAACCGTAAGATCCGGTAAGCTTATCTCCACACCAGGGGACAATGAAACTTTGTCTCACTGGTATCAGAATGGACAAATTCCCCCTCAGCCATGTACTTGTCTTTCCGTATATGTTGCCATGTCCAGACCTTTTCAGCTTTGAAACTGTTTGCACATGGTTGTCAGACAGAAGAAAATGCACTACCTAGTCCTGTGTGACATTTTCTCAGTGTTGTGAGTTCAGGTTTGGCTCTGTTTTAGAAAAATCTGGAACCAAATGGTTGAACTCTGCTCTTTCAGGCAGTGGGGGAAGTTTGTTTATGTCTGGAAGTACACACAAAAACATAAAACAGATATCTTTGGTTGTTGTCTCATATCAAAGCATGTTGCTTTGCTCAAAGTCTGCATTTCTGTGCTTCTGTTGCTTTTCTAATCAGTCAACTGTTGCTCTTGGCTGTACTGTGTCTGGTTTTTTTTCTCTTGCTGTTGACATTCATGTTTTGTTTGATTTTTTTTCTGCTTTGCATGGACTGCTTTCTTGCCACTGTCTCCATCTTCAGCCAGTTGCAATCAAGGAGCCAGTCTCGAGAGGGGGATGAGCAGTTAGAAGAATTGTTAGAGGAAGAGGAGGCAGGTGGGGGAGGAGGACAGGAAGAGAAAAGGGCTACTAAAGATGGGAGATTGCAAGAAGGGAGGAGGGCATCATATTGTAAGGTAGACTTGGATAAGGAGCAACAGGTGGATTTGATGGAAAATGAAGAGGAATTGCACCAGAGGAGTATCTCAGAGACTGACCTCAGGTAACGTGTGGCAGCCTCTAACTGTAGCCTCCTACTAACAATAAAGTGGACGTGTAGCTCTCCTCTGGCCCACTGACTTTTAAGTGAAGACCTAAGAACGTGCACATTTGAATGATGATGATGTGCAAAAAAGAATGTGGTGATTATCCCTCAGCCTTTAACCTTGATGTTGTAACTGTGACCCGAATAACACCATCCAATACCAAGGTGGAGTAGCTTTACCCCTAATCCAAATAGCCAGAAGACAACAGTATGGCAACCCATGCAGCCTGGTCACGCAGTAATAATGCATAAAATAGCATAGAAACATTATATGGTAATGATTAGGGATTTTGGTGCCATGTATTATTTCACTCACACTTGGTGGTATGTAGCCATGCAGAAGTGCAACATTTATCTGTTATTATAGTAGCAAAAATATTTAATTGGTGTAAAATAAATAAACACACATTCTGTTGCAACTAAAACTCTCAGAAAAAAACTGCATATCCCAAATAAAATTCCATTAACTGTGCCCCATCTTTTTTATCCTGTGCACATTTGTAGTCCTTGAGCCTAATTTTGTGGAAGCTGCATGGCTTTTGGCATTCTGCATGGCTATATACAAGAAAATGTAAGAAAAAGAAATAATCACCACCATTTCAACTTTAATTTTGCAGACCAATACAATGTACAAGATTAGCATTTATTGACACAGTTAGAGATTAGTCCCATTGCATTGGTTTCTCAAGTGATTACCCAGTTGCCAAGCATTACTAATTTAGGTAGGGGACTTTTACATTGTGTTCAATTTAAAAAATAGTGACACTTAATTTAGTTTGGAGATTTAATAAACTATTTGTAGTAATAGTATAGCATGGAAATATTCCTGTTTTTCAGTGTGATCACTCACACATACATGTCTGAATGCATGTGTGGAAATTTGTCCTAATCAAGGCTATATTTAATGTGTATGTGTCACACACACGTTGTGGCCACATGAGAGTATAGTTTAATTTCTGGAGAGAGTGGGAATAGGAGATCCAAAAGTATGTCAAGAGCAAATTCAAGAGCAAATTGAATCCCACAGCAGGATAAAAGATTAGCTTACACCCTTAACAAGATGTCTTCACTCATAAATTACATTCACAGCAGGATCCGCATTAGTGCTACTTACTAACTTTGGACAGGCTCAGTGTCTTCATGGAGGTGACAGAAAGACATTATGTTAAAAGCTAGACGTTCTTATACATAAGAGCACATCAGTGTGATACAGTTGATATAATCTTAAGGAAGGAAAGCACATGGCAGAAACTTAAGCAGATTTGCTAAAATGCACAGGACGGTAGCTACAGTACTCACTAAAAGGACATTAAAAGCTTCTGTTCCAACTGTTGTTCTGCTTTTAGGCTGCAATATCTGTTGCTTTACTGTTTGTCTGTTGCTGCTGTGATGTTGCATCAGGATTTTATCCATCTGTCTGTCAGTGTGTCTCCATGTTCTCTGCATCCCACGGTATCACCTGCAACTTGCCAACCCAGACCTCTAACTTCTTCCAGCTGTTCCTCAACATAGTGAGATGTTTAGAACATTTCATCTTCTTTCTCCCAAAGCCATAATACTTCTAGAGAGCAATCAGTTCACTTTCAGAGATGTCAATGAAAATAATCAATAATCACTGACCTACTTAAGTCAGTAAAATGCATGTAAGTTCAGATGTTTTTTTCTGACTTCAACTGAAAGGGAATTGAATAACTCCTGCTATTAATAATTGGTTCCTGCTTTAATAATGGGTTCCTATCTGTGGTTCCTATCCCCAGTTTTCTCATGACAGCTACAGTATAAATTAGGTAATGCACTTGCAATTTATTTTCTCCAGGTTCACCAAACACAATAGATAAGACTTGGAGACAACAAAGAACTTTCTGTATTCAGGTTCAGTGAGGATTTACAGTATGTGCATGTTGATCTTTTAACTGCGAGCAGAATTCATACTTTTGCATAGAATATTAGATAAAATTATTTTGGCAGAAGTTATATTTGATAAACATCTGTTGTAAACAGCCACCATAATATAAAATATGCAATGTTTAGAGTGCACAGAAATCCATAATACAGTCCAATAGGAATGTTTTAGTTAAGTTAATAGTTATTAATTCAGTCTGTGTCTTGGTTAAGACATGATGGCATTAATAAAAGCAATTTAAATTGATAAAACTAAACATTTATATTGCTTCAATAAAATGTTACAACTGAGTGTTTTGCTGTTCAACACATTATTAATCATTTGTTATTTATCTGTTGATGTTGTTTGCTGCCACCACTAAGTGCCCCATATGTATAATTTTGTTATACAAAAGAAGAGAGGAAAGAACATATTATTTTACAATAATTTTCTGGTGTCCATGCTTTTTGCTGTGCGCTCATTTTGTGGAAAAAGACAGACTTTCAGACTGCAGGTATTTACATATTTACCTCTCGATATCAAAGACTGGAAATATTTGGCTAACACATCATGTGTGAAATGGAAAAGAACATTTATTTTTTTTATGTGCTGTTGTAAGTGTACCAGTGACTGCACTCACTTTATCCTATATGAACTGTAAACAGAGGGATCACTCTTACAATGGCAGCCTCAGGATCAATGCTGCAAAGATAAAATAATCAATGTGAGCCCAAAAATCATTCACAGCGTCAGGATGTTGCTGTGTAATGAAGATGATGGTTTATTCACTGATGTGTTTATCTTTGTCTGAAAGTATATTCACAGTAATTTATGATCCAGCTTAAACATTGTTAGTAGCTACATTTATTGACTCATCCCTGATATACTGTATTGAGGCCACAGATTTTATTGAGGTCACACATTAAATATGCCTCTTCACAAGGACATTATGACATATGTGTGTTTTAGTCTGTCAGTCCTGGTTCTACACAAAAAGGCACATACACATGGATTTTGACACATGCATATACATACTGGTCTAAGCTGATGTTGTATCCAGTGGTTTCCAGGATGTAAGGAGCTTTCCATCAGCACATTTAAATCCCTTAATGTCTCTTTCATCCAAAATTGTTGCCCAGGTAACAGCTCATTCATGTGAGGTTGAGCACCGACGGGTGTTTTGAAGAACAGTGATAGGTCATTACCGGTAAAAAGGAAAGGTTGTTTACTTTAACCTCTGTACACTAAAACCATTGAACAGCTTACTCAATGAATAGTAGAAGAGCCCTGTGTCTGAGTTACCTCTATACTGCAAGATAAAAATTTAATATGAATTCCAGACTTTAATTAGTCATTTCAGTTCTACCGTACTCCCTTCCCTCTCAGATGAAAACTTTGTAGTGGTGTTGACAGGCATGTATGCATGCTAATGTGCCATCCAAAGGCACAGTTGCCATGGAGACACTTTTTCCTGCCTCACCTGATAAAGACGATCCTCCTTGTGAACAGTGAATAAGATGAGGGGATAGGCATGGGAGAACAGGATGCACCTTGTATGACCTTTGTGTTTTTACATTCTATTTGTGATTCCAGCAAAACAGCATTTCTTCTAACTTAACTTACTTAATTGAAAAGTAAAGAAAATGTTTTATCTTATTCAGTGTAATTCACTGCAGGAAAGGTATACACCATTAAAGTACACACTAGTATTTATGAATGATTATCTTGAAAATCCCCTTTTTCTTTTGATTATCGCTAAGCCTAAGTAACCAAATATTTTTCAGTTTTAAGGAGCACAAGTGTTATTCTTATATTACTGTTTGTAGATTACTTGATGTGCCTAAGTGTGCCAACATTTTCACAAGACAAAAAAATGGTTGCTTTGGGAACATCATGGCCTAGATGAGAATGCATCGTGTGCAAACTGCATGATCAGTAACAGTATGTGCTCTTGGATGAGGAGTAAAAAATCAAATATCCCCAGGGAGCTCTAGCTTTTCAGGACAATTACAGGGCAGAGAGCATGGAGTGCCAGGACCAGCTCACAGAGTACAGATAGTGTTTAGTGGGGGGTGGGGGTGGGGCAGCAAATAGCAAGGAGAAGCTGTCTTGGAGTCATATTTAGGTGAACCCCTACTGGTCTGACATCTGTCTCTTAATTTTAGTATGTCCATTAAAGTCAATCGTGTTCATTAAGGATGTACCCAGCGCTGAACCAAATTTAAGTGACTGTTTTACAAGTAATGTCTCTACTTGTGCCAGCAGAGTGTATTTAAAGACCATCCCTTTTAGTCAGATACCTTAGCTTAACCAAAAGAAACCCTTTATACCTTTGTCGTCCATTGAAAAAATATCTGCTCTTTTTTCATTTTGATTAGAAGAGTAGGAGTACTTACAGTAGACTGTGATATCATATTGGATAAATAATCTGTGCCCTACTTTCTAACCAGACTTTTTGATTAAGTCAATGTGTTCTTGTGTGTTAGAAAAATATATTTCTTCCTATATGTAGGTGAATTACAATAGCTAATAACTGAGTGTTTTGCATATTTATTTTTAGTAATTGTAAGGCTCAGAAGACACAATGGGTTGTTTGTCATTTCAGTCATAATTACCAGAGGTAAGAGTCCCTTTTGTCTGCCTGCTGTGTTCATATTTGACTTAACAAAAGTGGCAGCATCCTGTACTGACTAGATGAATTACAGCCTGACTGTGATGATACTGAAAGAGTATGTTCTAGAACGTCACCTGTACCAGGCCGTCCTGTGGTGTTGTCAGAGTGTGTCTGCTTCGAAGCTCCTGGGCTGCATTAACTGATCAAAAGCACTAATCTCCCTGAATAAGCATTCAATATTTATGTGTTAAAGTACAGGCTGATCCATAACAGAGCCCACTGGCATTAGAACAGGTATAAACAAAGGGCTTTATTCTGCACACTGAGGTACAAGGTGTGTGCATTCTTTCAGTGCACAGCTGATTTATTTCACCACCAGCTGGACGCTAAAAGGCAAAATATAAACAACATAAACCTAGTGTTTTCGTCAGCAGTTTTTTCATCGGCATTACCTTAAGAAATACTTTATTAATTACATGAAAAATGTTTATTTAAGGCTTGCTTATAAAATGGAGCAATGTGATGAATAACAGGGACAAATTATTGAAGCATTCACCAGAGGATTAGATTCAAATACATACATAGACCGTACTTAATTTGTTTTCAGCTGTCAGTTAAGTCATATGACCGTACTCTGATGAAACACATTAATGCTAGTATTACAAAAATAATCATTTAACGAATAGGACGTCAACATCATCCTATTTACTTTCTTAATCATCCTGAACTTTGTAAGGTCAGTGTGGACATAGTGTGGGTCCTACTTAAGTTAGGAAATGTATTTAAAAAATAATCTAAATGCCCTCTACTCAGAGGTGAGCAGGCCAGCTTCACCAGCCCTTGCCCTCCAGTACCAGATTGTGGCTGCCACAGGCTGTAATATATATTAATTGAAATTCTTTATTCACAATCCACCTTTGGTTAGTATTTTCATTTTGGCACAGTCCTTTAGACCTATGCATCTGGCAGCTGTGGAAGCCTTAACCCTCTACTTAACCTCTCAGAGACTGCTCCCATCCTCTCCTGCACTTGCTCACTCTGCTCAGAGAGCTCTGGCTTGAGGCATTACAGTTGCTGGAGCCAACAGCTTGAATTGATCCTGCTCATGACAGCCGTGGTCCTCCACCACACTAATGTACGTTCCAGTGGATTGTGGAGGGGAAGAAGTCCTCCACCTCAAAAGTGCCCTCTGTGTCATAGGTGGCTGGAGATTCTCATTTTTCACTGGCCTGGGGATCAAGTAACTCACCCCACTCACATCCCCATCCTACTCCCCTTCCTTAGCACACTTTTTAGCACTTTCCGAAAATATGCATTGGCTGCGTTAGGCTCAGAGTTGGCAGTGAACTTACACTTTCCTTCTTTTCTGGCCCAGTGTAGCCTGACATCCAGACAATGGATATACAGACTTTTTTCTAACTCTTACACAATGAAGCTGAACATTGATGTCTCTTACGTGTACTTTTGAGGAATATAATTGAAATAATTGATTAAATTAATTGTTGAAATGCATTGGTTCTTCTCTCATTTCAGCTGGCATGTCTCACCATAACTTGTCTTTATAAGACAGTGACATGGTTGAGGTCAGACACTTTAATTAATGAACAGTAGCCCAAGGGTGCCACACGTAACTCACCCCATTAAGAATGCAGGGCCTATGATACAGAAAGTAATTTGTCTCTTAAAGATAATTTTACTGGCAGAGCTAAAATAAGACCTTAATTTGGACAGTGGCCTATTTCCTTTCAAACAGAAAGGGCTGGAGAATAACCCTGATGATAGACTGTGCTTTTTGTACTGAATGAGTGTCACAACTTAGTGCAGAGAAGTTACAAGTTGCTGCTTAATATATGATACCAACCCCAAAGATTGCATTTACAGTGTGAAAATGATAGATAGATAGATAGATAGATAGATAGATAGATAGATAGATAGATAGATAGATAGATAGATAGATAGAT